>MUZC01001522.1:592509-637828 GCA_002072015.1 Radix auricularia
TAAACAATGATGATAAAATGGAATTTATTTTTAAAAAAAACATATTATTTTTCAATCGTCAACTCGCCAGAATAATTGAATTTTGCGATTCACACGTTCACCCTCCCCGTTTTTTTCTGTTCAAATAGGGTTTGACCTACACTCGCCGTACTGTTAATGTGGTAAACAAATGCCTTTGATAGGCAGGAAAACTGTCACTAAAAGACCGAACTCGAATTTGTGGGCCGATTAATCGCCCGGTATCTATGCTATGTCTTTCAAATACCTCTCGTAATATAGGTACATGTACTTCACTAAGCGGCGTGCGCCAATACGTTTTTTGAATGCCTGAAATGGACTATAAACCGGTGATCAGAAAATGCTGATGGGTCACGGGGTCATATGCTTTTATAGCTTTATTTGTCTTTATAAGAAACAGACTATAATAAATATAAATAGAAACAGCCTCGGCCTTGACCGTTGTTGACATCAAACACGCACTGTTAGTAACTAGTACTATTAGTTGTGAACTTCAGTGAAACAAGGCTATAACGCGTCATGTACGCATGGTTACAGCTTGGAGACTGAAGGTTTGATTAGTTTGAATGCCAACCTAGGCTGATTGTCAGCTGGATCGTGGTATCGCTTTTACTCACCGTGACAAAGCGAGAGGGAGAGGCGCGTTACGGCTTGTGTTGGAATAAAGATGACCGATCCTGATCTGAGGACCGGTTATAATAGGAACTTTAAAACAATTTTCATATGGATTTCTTCTATTGAATTGTGATGTTTTGATGGACTCCAAAGCAGCTGGAATATAAAATCATAGCCAAACCTTAATCTTTAAAGAGATTCCAGTCAGGTTTTTTGCAGAAGGTAATATGGGAAATGTGGTATTGGGTAACAACAGGAATACCTAACATTGTTTCACATATATCTAGCATATCTAACTGGATCTTGAAAAAGTATTAGATCTGTAAAGGATTTATTTACATAATATCGTTCTTTATAAGTTTTAATTATATTATGTGCTCAGTTTTTTTATAGTTTTTAAATGTCAATAGTCATTTTATGTTTCTTTAACATTTCACGGTTGAAAGTATTGTTTATGAAATATTGTTTCTTTTAATTATTTACTTGTCTTTTGTTCCATTTCAATACACAGCCCAGTATTATTGGAGCAGCTTTTTCTTGGAATAACCGCGTGAAGACTCTGGGCAGCTTCTTCATTGGAGTCAGTCCAGAATTTGAGTTGGCCGTCTACTCCCTGTGCTTCTTCACCAACCCTGGCAAAGCTTGTAACATAATCCTGAACGGCAGCCCAGTGACCATCATGACCTACAACAATAATGGACATCTGGCCACAGCCTATGTAAGCGCTTAGTATAATGCATGTTGTGATCAATAAAAAAATATTTGGTCTCGATGATGTTGAAAGAAGCATGAGGTGTTTAATTCTTTCACTTGGATTGTTTGTGTTAATGTTGAAACTTTGCTTGAACAATAAATTTAAAAGCATGTAGTTGAATATTCTTTAAAAATTGCTTTAGACATAATAAAATACAGCACTTGTTAAAGAGATAATGACCCTGAAAGAAAATCAAACTAAATTTAAAGAAAAAAAGGAACAAATAGACAATGAAAAATCTATTATTATTTTTGATGTAATTTAATGTATAAAAATACTTAAAATAAAATATAATGTGAAGAAAAAAAGAAAACATTTGATATTTGTCAAAAAGTGTTATAACTTTGATATATAATAATTCAATAACAAGTTTAAAAGTGAGGGTTCAAAAATGTTTATTACAAATGTTAGCATGGCATGCCTAAAATGCATTCAATTTGGCATCATGTAAATAAATATGCATGAATTTCTTCATAGAAATGAAAATATCTGAACCATACTAAAACTTATCACTAATATCACATAAAACACTGAGACTTGTGCTGCACATTTTTCACACAAAAAAAGTTATTTGCAAGATCCTTTTTTTTTTAATTTAAAAGTACCATGGATTTTTAAACACTATCAAAACACTATCAAATATATAATTAAATGCAAGAATAATGCAAAGTTCTCAGGAAATGAAAACCACACAATAGTTTCATGTGTTTTACTATGAATCTAAGACAAATAAAAGTGAATTCACATTTTGAAGAATTGCAAAATGAACAATACTTTCATTTAGTAATAACCTCTCTTAAAGAATGCAATACTTTAAGTTATGAATTTTTTTTACTGAAACCCAAGAATTATTCTGTCAGTAAATGTAAGCACAGACATTATGAGACAATATCACATGGCGTTATAAACAATCTCTGGCTGGCAGGAAGTCAAAAATTTAAAATGTAACAAATTGTTAATGTATGTTTGCTGAAGATGTTATGATGTAAATGGTCATTACAAATAATAATGGTATCATGAATAATTAAAATATAAAGATTGAAACTGAAATGTCATTAGGGTTGCATAAATTAAACCCACTAGGAACATTAGCATCTAAAATAATTCCCTTTCATTAACATTTTTCTAGATCTTATTTTTCCAAATAAATTCCCTTTGGAAATAACATTTTTCATTTATTAAGTTTCATTTGTACTTTATAACTGATCTTGTAATAGTTAAAATATAAATGATGCTGCGAAAAACATAACATGGAAAATTTATATCTAGATCTATTTTTAGTCTTATTTCTAATTTATTTTTCTTAATTAAATATTTTGATGTCAAAATTTTGGAATTTGTTACAAAATTTAATTTTAAATGAAAATTGCAACAGTGATTAATATTCCTCCCTTTTTTTTAAATGCTAAAGATATAGAAATTAGAAAGTTTTAAGATGATCACATGCAATATATGCATGCACTTAAAACTTTGCAGAATTGTCACAAATTGTGAATTTCTTTGTAGAAATGTCACAAGTTGTGACATAATTTGTAAAACAAGCAGATGACAAGTTGACAGTGCTTGAAGCAAGGTCATAATAAATATATTACATTTAAAAAACGCACCCAAAGAATTCCTTGAAAGCAATGTTTACAAGAACTCAAAGTCCTCATTGATGCCATAGTAAGAACTGTGGGGCTGGTCCATGTTGTACGACAGGCATTTCTCCAGCCTGGCTCTTGTGTCATTGTCACAGCTGAGTGAGGCCAGGGCAGAGATCTGATGCCATGAGGAACAAAAGTTGACAGTAGAACAAGTTATTACTCATGTTAACTTTGAGCTTAGTTATGTTGTCAATCTGGCTTAGTTATGTTGTCAATGTGGCTTATTTAAGAGTTGTCAAGGAGCTTAGTTATGTTGTCAATGTGGCTTATTTAAGAGTTGTCATGGAGCTTAGTTATGTTGTCAATGTGGCTTATTTAAGAGTTGTCAATGAGCTTAGTTATGTTGTCAATGTGGAGCTTAGTTATGTTGTCAATGTGGCTTATTTAAGAGTTGTCAATGAGCTTAGTTATGTTGTCAATGTGGCTTATTTAAGAGTTGTCACTGGAGTTTGTGTACCATGAAATGTGGATTTATGTTAGACGTGAGCTTGCTTAGAGCATTTCTTAACTAGGTTGTTGGGAATGAGATATATAACTCATTTCTTAGATAGGTTGTTGGGAATAAGATATGACTCTTTATTTAGATAGGTTGTTGGGAATGAGATATAACTCATTTCTTAGATAGGTTGTTGGGAATGAGATATATAAACATTTCATAGCTAGGTTGTTGGGAATAAGATATAACTCATTTGTTAGCTAGGTTGTTGGGAATGAGATATAACTCATTTCATAGCTAGGTTGTTGGGAATGAGATATAACTCATTTCTTAGATAGGTTGTTTGGAATGAGATATAACTCATTTCATAGATAGGTTGTTGGGAATGAGATATAACTCATTTCATAGATAGGTTGTTGGGAATGAGATATATAACTCATTTCTTAGATAGGTTGTTGGGAATGAGATATATAACTCATTTCTTAGATAGTTTGTTGGGAATGAGATATAACTCATTTCTTAGATAGGTTGTTGGGAATGAGATATAACTCATTTCATAGATAGGTTGTTGGGAATGAGATATATAACTCATTTCTTAGATAGGTTGTTGGGAATGAGATATAACTCATTTCTTAGATAGGTTGTTGGGAATGAGATATAACTCATTTCTTAGATAGGTTGTTCGGAATGAGATATAACTCATTTCTTAGCTAGGTTGTTGGTAATGAGATATAACTCATTTCATAGATAGGTTGTTGGGAATGAGATATAACTCATTTCATAGATAGTTTGTTGGGAATGAGATATATAACTCATTTTTTAGATAGGTTGTTGGGAATGAGATATTAGACTGCTTAATAAAGATTACCAGTTAAGTGTAAAATATAAGTGCAAAAAAAAAAATTTTAATAGAAAAAAGTTGGGATCTACTCCTCAAAGTATGCAAGGAGTTGATGCAATTGTTAACTTTTTAAACTCTCCCAGCCATGAAGGCTCAGACATAATAATTATTACAAAAAAACTCTTGAGTGATGGCAATAGAAAAAATTCAATGAATTCCCAAATATTGAAAGAATGCGGTTGACACCTTGCTCTATAAAATTGATAATATACAAGATGTACTTAATTTTATTTTATGTGTTATGACACTAGCAGATCATTGTGAAATTTCCATACATTTATTTTAATGTCACCATTTTTAAAGGGTTTGTAGATGACGTACACATCCCCTAGTGATGCCACAGTATTTATATATAATTCACTCTAAACACAGCCTCCAACTCCATATAACACAAAAGCAAAAGTTATTCTTTTAATAAAGTTGCTCAAACTAACTTTAACTGCATGGCTCAGCTTGGTTTAAAAATTAGCCACATAATTTATGCACTCTTGAATTTTGTTGCATGTTTTTTTTTTCAATCGCACTTTCCTAAACAACACCCTATATCAATGCATTTTAAAAACATGATTTTACTGTTTTATTTGTAAATTAATATCAATGGAAAACACATCCTAAAAACGTGTCTAAACTTTTTCACTTCTGATGCTACATGAAAAACAAAGAAAATGGGCTTTCATGTTTTTTTTTAGATTAGAAAATTGAGGTTCTGTGTCAATTGTAAATACTGTATCATGTTCAAGTTCCTGTGTAATTATTTAATGTTTTATAAGACCCACATATCCAATGTGTGTTGGTTGGTTTAATAACAAAAAAAATGTTTCCCCATAAAATAAGAACAAATTCCTCACCCTCATATCCTAAGTGTTTGGTTGGTTGAATCTAAGACTTTGTTCTATAGAACACATCAACTCACCCTCATGTCCTATATGTTTGGTTGTTTGAATCTAAGACTTTTTCTATGGAATACATTAACTCACCCCCATGTCCTAATGTCCTAAAATGTGTTTGGTTGGTTGAATCTAAGACTTAGTTCTATAGAACACATCAACTCACCCTCATGTCCTGTGTGTTGTGTCCTGGTCTAGTGAAGTGATATGCTACAGCATCGCTGTTGTTATTTGACCTAATGTTGGCCAGGTGAACCCTAAAGGTATCCTCAAGTTTTAGGGTCGAGTGACCGATAAAGACCTGTAGAAATAAAAGCAAAACTTTTAAAGGGTCGGTAATATTAACCTTTCTACCGCCTTACAATAGGAAACACAAATGTGGCCTAATCTTACAGCGGGAACCAAGTAATTTGGCCTCAAGGAAACGTCTTTGATTTCATTCATTAAGAACGTGTTAAAGAATAAATAAAACAAAACGATAAAGAACGTTTTCTCGGAGAAAGTGCAATCCATGTTCAATGTGATTGCCTGGGTGTGTCATACATAGTTCAGATTTTATTTGATTTTTTGGGTCGTTATGGTATAGAATAGCTGTGGTCCTCTGAGTGTGTCATGGTATAGAATATCTGTGGTCCTCTGTGTGTGTCATGGTATAGAATAGCTTTGGTCCTCTGGGTGTGTCATGGTATAGAATAGCTGTGGTCTTCTGATTGTGTCATGGTATAGAATATATGTGGTCCTCTGTGTGTGTCATGGTATAGAATAGCTTTGGTCCTCTGAGTGTGCCATGGTATAGAATAGCTTTGGTCCTTTGAGTGTGTCATTTTATAGAATAGCTTTGGTCCTCTGAGTGTGTCATGGTATAGAATAGCTTTGGTCCTCTGAGTGTGTCATGGTATAGTAGCTTTGGTCCTCTGAGTGTGTCATGGTATAGAATAGCTTTGGTCCTCTGAGTGTGTCATGGTATAGAATAGCTTTGGTCCTCTGACTGTGTTATGGTATAGAATTGACGTGATTGTGTGAGTAGGACAGTAAATACAATCTGAAATGAGTGTAAAACGAAATGTTTGGATTTCAACATTCCTTGATATCAGTGAGCCCGAACATATGGGCTGAAGTGAGGTTAGGCTGTCTCACCTTGTCATCCCGCATACACATGATGGCGTAGACAACGTGGTTGTCCTGACACGTCAGCGTCTCGTTGATGTTGAACACACCGGCCGGTCCCCAGAAAGTTGGCGTCTCGGCCACGTAGTTGCACATCTGACAACCTTGTCTGTTACAAGCATTCATGCCACGTTGGTCTGAGGGGAGTTATAGACTCTCAATTACAAATAAACACATTTTTAGAATGATAATTATCGAAGGTTTACAATTACATATTTAATTACATGACGATACCTATTTACAAAAAAAAAAAAAAAAAAGAAAGAAAAGCTTATTTTATTATAAAATCGACATAGATATGATAAGTAATTGGTGAGTATGAAATAACAGGAGAGAGCTGGGAAGATCTAAAAGATACCAACTTGAAATCACGCCAAGGCATATCAGATGCCCTAGGGCATAAATGTCAAGACATATCAGATGCTCTTTGACTATGTCATAAATGTCAAGGCATATCAGTGTTATCAGATGCCCTATGACTATGGCATAATGTCAAGGCATATCAGTGTTATCAGATGCCCTATGGCATAAATGACTTAACGTTTAAATGATGATGGTGGGAAATAAGGTGTCAAGAAATCTGTGACAGAGATCGTGTAACATAGGATGATGCAGTGTCAGGTATCAGATAGTGAATTGTACTATTATTACTCACAGCCCTCGTCTGCCACGTACGTTGGGTTGTTTTTGCTGTACGGGGGAGGGGCAGCTGCGGCAACCACTGGAGCCTTTCTTGGGGAAGGGGCGGTCTCCGCTACTATCGGCTCTCTTCTTCTCCTCTCTGTCAAAAGTTACGATGATAAAGCAGATCCGTTATTTTAATGTTTTTAATAGCTGTTTGAGGAAAACAAACTATGTAGTTCAACTTTGGCTTGTTTTTATTAGGCGTTTGTTAAAAATAGCAGTGACATATGCTCATAGAGGACTATGCTATGTCTAACTTTCAACTTTTAGTGGCACAGATAAAATGAACTTATGGCATCGTTGTATTTGACTGTGTACTTTTGTTAGATGATAGATGATCAGAAGATTTTGTCTCACTAATAGTTTTGGGCCCAGTACTTTTTGATATTCTCTCCTGTTGAAACATTTGCGAAAACGTTTAATTAACCAGGAAGGTTAAGTAAAATGTCTTATATTTTTCTCTCTATTTTTGTTGTTGTAGTTGTTGTTGTTTTGTTTTCCGTTAAAATCCCTTAATGTATTTAAAAAACTAAATAGTCATAAAACTTAGTACATGTCTATATGAATAGGGACGGCAGTGTAATTTCGTTAAAAATGATTTAAGTACACAGATGAGAATTTAGCGTTGAAGTTGAAGCCATCAATCAGCACAAGCAAATTATCACATCTCTTTTGTTCAGAGTTTCAAATGGTTCAAATATTATACAATAAATTCCGTTAATTAATTTTATAATAATAATAAAATAAGAAATGAGGAGACCACTTGCAAAACCGGCTGAGTCGATTTGGACGAGTATATGTGTTACTGCCATTGACTGGTTAAAATGTTAAAAGCTCTTGTACCAAATCAAATAAGTCGCTCAAAGATAAATGCATTTTTCTCAAAATATCTAAAAAGTGACTTAGTAATATTTGCAAGTGGACTCCACTCATCTGCATTATAATAAATGCTTGGAAAACGATTAATTATTTCAGGTAGGAATTTCTTTTTGCCAAAATGTTAGGATATTTCATTATATTTTTTTAACGATATTTTTTATCAAATGGCAGCTTTTAGCGTATTGTTTTATGTTTATCGAAATGCTTATATCAAGAAGCCCTTTTCATATTAATGTGAAGTGCGATATTTTGGGGAAAATATTTACACAAATAGACTAATAATATTTCTAAACTTTAAAATGTAAAAGAAACATGTTGACTTTTAATGTTGCATTGAAGTCCAAACGCTTCCAGATAATTTCATTAATAATCTTAAGTAAACCGGAACAAGGCAAAATGTTATGAAAATTGTCATTAGGTATGTAGTGCCTATTTTAGCTTAAATAAGACAATTCCTGAAAAAAAAAAGACTTTACGTCAATTAAAAACTTGTTAGAAATATTTTTAAAATAAACCTTATTGTTTGTTCAAGACATTGGAATTGTATAATTGGTCTAGTCTTTGTTTTTTTTTACAATAAAAATACTCTGGCATATAAATTGGCATTCAGGAAAAGTTATTTGAAAGTATCACATATAGATGCATGCACCGATAGTTGAAGCAGAGGTTAGTAGGACAAATGATTGATAAATAATAAAGAAAAAACAACGAAATACTTGTGTTATTATAAAATATTTTAATAAGAAGAAATATACAAATCCATAATTTAATTTCTATACTATACAGTTATTTTGCGTAGTAAAAATAATTTATTTGTTGTATAAATACAGTTATAGTATTATATATAGCAAGAAAAACTATCCAGTCATACTAATAGTAGTGATAGCTAGAAATACCTGACAAACAATCGCGGTTCAAAGCGTCAATTCCCATTTATCATAAACAAAGTTTACTTGTCAAGCGAGTTGTGTCTCTTATAAATTGAGCATTAAAGTCATATAATCAAAAGAAGTTATTACTTGGGATGAATCTCAAATATATAGACTATCTTTATATTTAATACTGCTGATAAGTAAAGTAACCAATATAGAGTAATTGACAAATATAATTTATGTAACATTCGATATCAGCCAAACGAAGATTTTGGCTTAACAATAGAATGAATGATCCCTTACAGACCATGAAGGTCCATGGGAGCAAGTGAAGTAGCGTTCACACGTTTCATTGACCACTAACGAGCATGGGATTGTGTGGTTAGCATGACTAAGATTTAAAATATTTTTTTTTAAAAATAAGGTTACAGATATGTTTTTGATATAATTAGAAATTATCAAATTACAATTTTCAAATTGTGTCGTTTTGAAAATAAATATTACTTACAATGACATATATCAATTAAAAAATAGTTAAATTGAAATAAGTCGATTCACCTTGTTAATAATGACTTGTTAAAAAATATTTTGTAAACAGATTAAAATTTCTAGTTGTAAGAGGGAAGTTCTGTACCTCTATCGTAGTCATATCTGGCTTTGGGGGGCGGGGGTCTCGTTGTCCTGCTTGGGATCTTCTTGGGGACAGCTTCTCTGTGGATGTTGACGTTGAGGTTATGTTAATAATATTTATTGGCCCAATTTGTTGTTAAGATTTCACATGTATTCTTTCAATAACATGCAACACCTTTTGATTTTTGCATGCGTACATTGTGTCATTAGCATATAATTGGACTGTGTACAAACACTGTGTGAATAACATGTACTGTTCTTTTTTTTAAACTACTATGTAAATACATTGCGTCGACTAATCGTCATCTAATATTTTGTAGTATTCATTAATATATTATTTTATTTTATTTTAAAAAAGGTTTGGGGTGGTCCATGACTAAATAAAAATTTGAATCCTAACCCCATTTCAATTCAATTTATGTCACAAAAATAAATTATCAGAGTTTAAAAATAAACATCAGATTTTCTACCTGGAAACATTCACAATAGAAATTCTGATTAAGCCATCAGTTAAAAAAAAAAAAAAAAGACGTTTCCGACGGGAAGAAAATGCTAATATTTCTATACTAATTATATCAATCGATTTAGTTTGCATTGTTTTGGAATCAACTGCTGATTTATAAAAAAATAAATAATTTTCCCCCCTTAAACTAATGAATCGTTGAGATGTGTTAAAATAACCAGCTTAATTTTATTTTGTTACGTTTCTATAGATGAGACCAAGACACCGGAGAAGGCAAGACAATACAATAGCAACAACCACTTCAAATGATAGACAAGTCAATAGCACAACTCAGCCAGCTGAGAGGAATGAAAGAGTTGCAATTTAAGTTGATTTTACTTAAGAATTGAGCCGTATGAACTACACATTGTGTTTGTTATGTCTGTGTTAAACTAAAAAAAATTAAAATCGATGCAATCATTTCATTAATATGTTTGTATTGTTTTTCAATTAAATTTCAAGTAATAAAATACAGGGCACCTCGTGTTACAAACCTGTTTTATAAACCAAAAGACTTGCAACCCAAACTTCGAATTCAATTTAAGAGATGGACATAGCATAGCATGAAATACATAATACATGTGTTTGACGTATCAAATAAAGAGAACCAAATCAACCAAATGAATTACGTGTAAAAAAAAAAAAAAAAAACTATTCTTGTTGATTAATTATTTTTTTTCTAGTTCTATTTTTTTAAATATTAAGAATCATTAGTTTTAGAGTATCTGGAGTGTACTGTTGGTTTTATTTGACAGCTCACTATGGCATTTTATGAATTTTTAGTCTTAGTGAAATGGGACATCGTGTAATCAGGCTAACCGACCGCTAGCAGTGAAGTTAACGTTGATTTGTGGCCAGTATGACGTCTTTGACATGTGAACACTTCTACTGATTCTAGGGATATTGGCAGATGTAACGATACTTATCTTATCTTAGATGCAGAAGATAATTGCGTCCACTCGGGCTTGAGCTCTTCCTGTAATTACTGAAGTGTTTATTCTGAAGATCCACAAGCTCACCTGTAGTGAGTTCTCCACAGTGGTTCACAATCAACTTATCCAAGTATTAGCATCGACTTTCAAGTCTATATTTTTGTTCATGGATATAATCTCTACATCTGTTGTGTCTAATCAGTGGCGTCACGAGCGGGGTGCGGTGGGGGCGGGCCGCCCCGGGTGACACCATCAAGGGGCTGACACCAAAATATAAAATTCTATATATTCCAGTTACTTGTTAATGAAAATCTCGGAGGAGTTCTATGGTTTGAGTCGTGAGGGGATGACACCATGAGCTACCGCCCCGGGGTGACACCAACCAGAGTGACGTCTCTGTGTCTAATCCATACAGCTATTAGAAACAATGGTCCCACTTTCTCCCCTCAATGTACGGGTCAGACCATATTCCAAGCTTGTCAATGAGGTTGATGCGGAGGATGATGGTGGTATGATTATTCCAGTAGTGTATTTAATGACCTAAAAGCATCTTTGAAAGCACTCACCTGTGTACAGTTTCTATAACAGGTGAGTGGTTTTTGGAGGCACACAGTTTTATTTGATGAAGTCATACTCTATGTGCAAGTCCTAGTAGACCAGCACAAATTTGAGAAAGAAATTCGTTACCTTTGTTTGTGGTGTAAGAGGCCTTGTCTCCAACTTTAACCTTATTCTCTCTCTCTCTCCCTCTCTTCTCTCTCTCTCTCCCTCTCCTCCCCTCTCTCTCTCTCTCTCTCTCTCTCTCTATCTTCATAGCCTTCGTTAGCAAATTGAGATAATTTTTGTTACCCTTGCAATGTTTATTTTAAAAAAATATTTAACATTCGTAAACCGAGGCACCTCTTAAAAAATGTAAACACTTTAATACCTTCATTTAAACACATGAATGCAACCAATTTAAAAAGTGGAAGCATAATGTGATATATCCTTACGTGTGTATTCTCCTGAAGTACTCCCCTATGATGAAAAAGGATGAAACCCAATATAATACCACTGAGCCTATAATTAAACCTCTTGAAAAGCCGAATGTGTCGTCTCTGTGGATATTCCCACTGGTTGTGTCAAGGCCGATTGATATTTCAAAGAAAATTAGAGTCAAGATGAGCAATGCACCTGCAATTAAAATAATATAGAAAATGAATGTAAAACGGAATAGCGGAGACTGTCCGACAATGTAAATTTAATTTATTAAGAACACGTAGTTATATAAATTATTAATACATATCTACAAATTCCGCTTATATTCCATTGAATTGCAAACCTCTTTTGTATCAGTCTGTGCTGTTAGTTGTGACGTTTTGAGTTCAAATCTTGTTTAACTTAAAGTAATGCTTTACTTGGGGTTAGGATCTAATGAAAGTTTTACAATTACATTGTGTATCCAGTATCCAAAATTAACAGGCAGGACCAAGCCCTACGTGGGCTGTAGTGCCACAGTGATTGATGGATATCCAAAATGAGCTCACCTTCAAATATTGACATGACTGCCACAGGGATTCCAAGGTTGCTCTCCCGACAGCTTCTGATGAACAGCCCTGCACAAAACAGCTGTAAGGTGAAGAATCCGACGATGATGGCAATGATGCCAATAACAAACGAGGTGAAGAAAACCTCTGGAAGAGAAACATTTATTTAAATCTCACTGTGAATTTTAAGGCATATTTATATTCAATAAAATGAATTCCACTTTTTCTTACTCTCTTGATGGCTAAGCAGATCGGAAAAATAATCGTGATAAAAATAAATACAGTCGGACCCGGTTATGTCGACGGCCTGAGGGTTCCCGAAAAGCGTTAAGATAATAGGGTTGGCGATATAACCGAGGTCAAGATAAGTGGATCGACAGCCTAGCGGTTAGCCGAAAAGCGTCGAGATAATAGGGTTGGCGAGATAATCGATGTCGAGATATGTGGATTTGACTGTAAATCGAATTCCAGCCGCACTTTATTTTTGTTTAAAACATTTACCTAAAAATTTAAATTTTAGAATTATAACTTACTTGAAGCATCTGTGTAGTGTATGTTGGCCTCACAACTCTTGGTTTGAGAGCAGCTCAGTATCAGACCTGAGGGGTTTAACATGAATAGAAAATAAAAAATTTGAAATACAGTCAGAGGCGTCATTACAGGAGTGGGGGGATGAGGACCGCATCGGGTGGCACTAAAATGTATAATTCCGTATGTTCTGTTCTTTTGGCTTTGGCAGGCTCGGAGGAAGTCTAGGGGGGCCATGTCATGAGGGGGCTTCTGCATGAGCTATCGCACTAGGTGACACCAACCTTAGTGACGCCTCTGATTACAGTTATCTATAACCAAAGCCTTACACGTAATGTTTATTAATCAGAAAATACATGCAAGGGGGAGGTGGGGTGGAGGGCTACCAAGAGTGCTGTGCCATTAGTGATTTGTTTCCTTAAAACTTAGTTTAAATGAAAGATGATCATGTTGTCAATGTGAATGATATTCAAATAATAGTATATGTTTAATTATCAATTTTTTTTTAAAAACTAAAGATATCGAGTTATTATTTTCATAAGAGATATCAAGTGAGTTTTAAAAACATTTAAGGGATTTTCATATCTTAGAACATGGCCAATCATGAGTATGAAAATAAAATACAATAATCAAATAAAACGTAGAACGTTAAAAATGTATTATCAAGATCTAAGGTCATGCAATTAATTTCCATGCGTTTAATTTTTAAATGAGAAAGATGATCATGTTGTCAATGTGAATGATATTCAAATAATAGTATATGTTTAATTATCAATTTTTTTTAAAAAACTAAAGATATCGAGTTATTATTTTCATAAGAGATATCAAGTGAGTTTTAAAAACATTTAAGGGATTTTCATATCTTAGAACATGGCCAATCATGAGTATGAAAATAAAATACAATAATCAAATAAAACGTAGAACGTTAAAAATGTATTATCAAGATCTAAGGTCATGCAATTAATTTCCATGCGTTTAATTTTTAAATGAGAATTTTCATACCAGTGGAAGCTTTGACATGAGATCGTTAAACTTAATTATCTGTAGAGTTCAGTTTCATTTCTCACATAAATTAATTGAGTGTGTGTGTTTGTGAGTTGTAAAAGAAATATTCCTAATTTAATAAAATTTACTTTTAAAATTATAACAATGCCATATTGGCATTTGAGCTAATTTATTTAGGAAAAAAAAAACAAAACAAAACAGCAAGTAGTGTGCCACATATTTTCTTTTGGTAATGCTTCTAGAGGAATAAAACAACTTTTCAGCATTTAGTCATGTGCAGTGGAACAGTATTCTAAGGAATTGCTGAGAAAAATTATTTCTGACACACTAAATTGTTTGAAAATTTCTTTGGTCAAATATAAACTTAAGACATGAGTCAACTCGAAAGTGTGTTTACCTCATGCCCTGTACACTTGTGTTTATCTCATGCTCTGTACACTTGTGTTTATCTCATGCTCTGTACACTTGTGTTTATCTCATGCCCTGTACACTTGTGTTTATCTCACGCCCTGTACAATTGTGTTTATCTCATGCCATGTACAACTGTGTTTATCTCATGCCCTGTACACTTCTGTTTATCTCATGTCCTGTACAATTCTTTTATCTCATGCCCTGTACAACGTTGTTAGTCTCATGCACTGTACACTTGTGTTTATCTCATGCCCTGTACAACGTTGTTTGTCTCATGCCCTGTACACTTGTGTTTATCTCATGCCCTGTACACTTGTGTTTATCTCATGCCCTGTACAATTCTTTTATCTCATGCCCTGTACAACTGTGTTTTTCTCATGCCCTGTACACTTGTGTTTATCTCATGCCCTGTACACTTGTGTTTATCTCATGCCCTGTACACTTGTGTTTATCTCATGCCCTGTACACTTGTGTTTATTTCATGCTCTGTACAATTGTGTTTATCTCATGCCCTGTACACTTGTGTTTATCTCATGCCCTGTACATTTGTGTTTATTTCATGCCCTGTACACTTGTGTTTATCTCATGCTCTGTACAATTGTGTTTATCTCATGCCCTGTACACTTGTGTTTATCTCATGCCCTGTACAATTGTGTTTATCTCATGCTATGTACACTTGTGTTTATCTCATGCCATGTACACTTGTGTTTATCTCATGCCATGTACACTTGTGTTTATCTCATGCCCTGAGCACTTGTGTTTATCTCATGCCCTGTACACTTGTGTTTATCTCATGCCCTGTACACTTGTGTTTATCTCATGCCCTGTACACTTGTGTTTATTTCATGCTCTGTACACTTGTGTTTATCTCTTGCTCTGTACAATTGTGTTTATCTCATGCCCTGTACACTTGTGTTTATCTCATGCTCTGTACAATTGTGTTTATCTCATGCCCTGTACACTTGTGTTTATCTCATGCCCTGTACACTTGTGTTTATCTCATGCCCTGTACAATTGTTCATTAGACAAACACTAAAGTTGTTCCCTAATCTGACAGCTACAAATTATGATTCTTACCCCTGTCATACTTGAGATTGGCAGCGGTTGTGCCCACTTGTTCCGTGATCTCTGACCAGTAGGGCGTGAACATCCCTATGGCCATGAGGACGAAGGCGACCACATGGATACAGAAGGCAAGGGCGTAGAACGTTGTGGGCTTCTGGGACTTTTTGCTGAGTCCGAACATCGTGAGACCGTTGCTTATGTGAACTGCTTGGGGCGGCGACCCTGATCAAATGACTGTCAGTTATGTTAGTGAGAAACACTATAATTTATTTGCATAGAAACGAGAGGAACTTCCTTAATGTTTAATTTGTGACGAAAAAAAAAGAGAGAAATAATAATGGCTTAAAATATAATACTTAAAAGAGCGTATCTCCCTCAGTAAGTGTTTATGTATACGTCCGAAGGAAGTTTTGAACATCTCCAAGTACAGCACCGATTTATGTAACCTGAGTTCAGAGGTCAAGAATGAACTTTAGTGACTGGCAGCTTCTTGTCTTACCCAGTACAATAAATATAAATCTTCTTGTAGATATTGGCCCGTTAGTTTTAAACATCAAATATTCAAGTCAGCCGTTTTACGAGTCTTATTCCATTATCAATATAATAATAACTTTAAATTACAAAAGAAAGAAATCCTTTATGAATTCCTCATTGATTTTCTCTGAAAAGAATTTAAACCTATGGCCGTCTAAGAGTCTATAAACGTCTAAATTATTAATTCTCAATTTATTTTTGTTATTTTTTAAGGTTTAATGAAAGGAATACGATTTAATATTTATGAAGGACTCGGGGCCAAAGTCAGTCAACATACCTTACATAATCTAACTGACCAATGAGGCCACACGAGACTGGTCACTGGGTGGAATGGGATGCCACCAGGGAACGGGATCAGGCCAGGAAACGTTATAAACCGGGAACGGAACCGACGGGGAATGGGATGCAAATGATGATAAGAAAATATTATTTTAAAAGCGATTTTCATTGAAGACTTTTCTGAAGTTTGAAAAAAATGCTTTTTTTTAAACAGCGGAAAATCTAAAACATTCCAATAGAAAACAAATTATGCTTACACTTATAAACAAGAATTTTCTTATTTAAAATGATTTATTGTTTACTTACTGTCATAACTCAGAATTAACTCCTCGCACTAAAATAGATGTGTTGCTCCAGATGTTTGTTTAGAAGCAACTTAGTAAGACTTTAGTAGTCTCGCCACTATATCCACGCTTTGTACAGACAATCAACGGTGCACAGAACTCGGGGCGTATGACACTCTTTACAGTACCAGAAGAGTCATGCCTTACATATAATCTTTAGAAACTGAGTTTGGTCCCTCTTGAAAGCGATCCTTCCCCCCCCCCCCCACACCCTCACCCACACACCTCTCCCCAATAAACGAAGTTAACAGTCCTTTCATCTGAAGACACCGTAATATCGGATCAGTTGGCACTGGCAGGCCTGATAGCCGACTTCAAGTATTCCCCATGAATAGATTCAAAAAGATCTGGTGTATTCGGCTGGTATCAAATAAAATTATGAATCCCAAAAACTTTATTGGGGCGGAAAAAGAAAAATATTTATTGAATAAGGATGTCCTTACGGTACATATGCCTGGATCTTTTAATTTTAATATAAAAAATGTTTTAATGACACTATAGTTGGAATTTACTTAATACTATTTTGTTTCAATGACTACGATATTTCAAAGTGAGCCTGGCAGTAGTGAACATCTGACAATTGATTAACCGGTTAGGATGAAAAAAGGACAAGGGATTGATTAGGGTGGGTATAGTACAACGGATTAACTGGTCGGGCTGGTGGTGGAAGTGGTGTTTGATTCTCAGGTAGTAGCACCACTAAAGGGTTACAGTAGTGTTTTTTCTTCTACACGGGATACAGATTACCATCGGAAAGGAAATTGAAAAAAAAATCAAATTTAAGTAACTACACAGAGTTCACCGAGTCAGTTGTGTAACAGAGTTCACCGAGTCAGTTGTGTAACAGAGTTCACCGAGTCAGTTGTGTAACAGAGTTCACAGAGTCAGTTGTGTAACAGAGTTCACCGAGTCAGTTGTGTAACAGAGTTCACCGAGTCAGTTGTGTAACAGAGTTCATCGCGTCAGTTGTGTAGCAGAGTTCACCGAGTCAGTTGTGTAACAGAGTTCACCGAGTCAGTTGTGTAACAAAAAAAATCAGGTTAATGAAAGAGAACGACTTCGATCAGAGCATCCAGTTAATTATAAGTGAGATCAATCGCGAGGTTAGACGAGTGATGGGCATTGATTGAGACTGCACTGGTTGGCACCGTCAACAGGGCTGACATGACATTACCACAACGGCATTACCATAATCTAGATAGATTAGCATGTCCTTACCACAACGGATTAACTGGAATATCAAAATGGATAAATAAATTGTTTAAAATTTGTCTTTAAAGAGATTATTTTCATTTAAGCCGGGTGATACTATAGTGCAGGGTGTTAATATAGAACAGGATGCTACTATAGAAAAGGATGATAATATAGAACAGGGTGCTACTATTGAACAGTATGCTTCTATACAAATTGGTGCTTTTAAGGAATATGATGCTACTATAGAAAAGGGTACCACTATACAGCGGGGCCCTACTATGGAGCACCGTTCTTTTATAGAATATGGTGCTGCAATAGAACATGGTGCTGCTGTAGAACATGGTGCTTGTCAGGTAGCGTTGTCTAGGGTTCTGGTCCGAGGCTCACACACCAACAACTGGCATACAGTAATTGAACTCAAGTCCTTTTTACAGCAATCTTTATTACATGAGTCTCCACATGTCACCTATGTACAACTGTCTCAAGCGCTACCATATCTCCGTGTATCTTAGTTACAACATAGGCCCCGCCGTACAGTCCATCAGACCAACACGGCAACCCTAAAAGCTCGGGTATCCCTGTGTTCACTGTCACCCGGCGACTTGTCTCCCTACAGCCGAGACACACCCGAGTTATATACCCGTGGGTCTGGACTGACCTTGCATTGACTGATCCACCCCCCCCCCACGTGAATCTCGCTCACAAAACATTAACAACGTGAGCTTGTGACCAGGCAGAATATAACTTTAACAAACAGTGATTCTCATAACCCTGACAGTGCTGCTATAGAAGATGGTGCTGCAATAGAAGATGGTGCTGCTATAGAACATGGTGCTGCTATAGAACATGGTGCTTCTATAGAACATGGTGCTGCTATAGAACTTGATGCTACTATAGAAAAAAGTACAACTAAACAGCGGGACGCTACTATAGATCAGGGTGCTTTTATACATGGTTCTGCTATAGAACTTAGTGATGCAATAGAACAGGGTGCACTATAGAACATAGTGCTGCTATAGATCATACAGAATGGGACTGCATAAAGCTTTTTAATAAAAAAAAAACAGATTACACAAACTATTTGTGTAAGAAAACAATAAATTTAAGCTTTATTTATCACTGTTACTTTAGATAACAGTTACTTTTTTACTTTTCCTTTTTACTTTATTCTGTGTCCTTGTTTGTTTTTGTTTTTGTTTTCTTTTCATTTTTTATCACATAGACTCTAATATGTTTTAAGATATATGTAATGTAAGTAATTATTTATGTTATTGTATTTTGTACTGATGAAGGCATGAGCCGAGACGTTTACTATTATCTGTATTAGTTGATAAATAAATCTTAAATTTATTGTTTTCTTACACAAATAGTTTGTGTAATTTGTTTTTTGCTGCTATAGAACAGGGTGCTACTATAAAATATGGTGCTGTAGTAGAACAGGGTGCTACTATAGAAGAGGGTGCCATTATAGAACATGGTGCTGCTATAGAACTTTATGCTTTAATAGAAAGGGGTGCTGCCATAGAACATGGTGCTACTTTAGAAGATGGTGCTACTATGGAACAGGGTGCTTCAATAGAACAGGTTGCTACTATAGAAGAGGGTGTACTATAGAACACAGGGTGCAACTATGGAAATGGGTGCTACCAGAACAGGAGGCTATTAAACAGAGTGTCATCAGTTAAGTTGGATTTGACTTTAAGAGTACAGTGTCAGTAGATTATTAGGACTTGGAAGGATTCAATGAAGAAGTCGTGGTCGTGTGTATTTAGGTGATATGTAGTTATGAAGATAAAACGTGTATTATTTCAAAGGGTTAATTTTGAGATTAAAGTGATGTAGTTATAGGTGCTCTGTTCATTGTGTAGCTATAATTCAGGTGCATAATTCACTATGTAGTTATAAGTAAGGTGTTTACATCACTAGCTGACACCAAATTCAGTTACATCACTAGCTGACACCAAATTCAGTTACATCACAAGCTGAATGGTAATATTCATCCGAATTTTCCACCCAGTAAACTGTTGTGTCAAGTTTACGAAAGCCAAAGAAACACAAAGAGAGAATAAACAATCTCAATCTCCAAACGCATATAATAAAAGTTTAATAGCTTTTATTTATTGACACTACTGTCTAAGAGATATTCATGACTCATAAGAATATTGATTTTCTATATTCTGAAATATGATCGAAAATTCATTTTTCTGTCAATGTTTATCGTGTGCATTGGCAACCATGTTGACGCTTAGTGTATTTGCAATCATTATGTTAAATGGAGCAAGAAAACGATAAATTAGCATCTAAAGAAGCAGCGTACTTTTAAGAACATTTATATGGACATTACAATAAAAAAAACGGCTAAAGATGTTGACTTTCAATTCTGTAATTATTTTAAAAACACGATGTTATATGTTTGTGTGTGACGAAATGTATCGCTCTCATTTTACTTGTACCCTAAGTCATTATCAACATTAAAAAATGACATCGGAACTCATTTTATTATTTAATTTTTAGTTTGTATTTTAGAGCCGCGGGCCATTTTTTATTGACGTCTGCTTTTGTTATGACAAAACTCGGTCTCCAAGGGTTAAATCCAGCAATAATGGCCCACTTATTCAATGGCTGAAAGCCGAATTAAACATTCAAAAATCGATTGATCGATCCCGAGTCATGAAAGCGTAACCGGAGAGTCTCAATCGTCAACTCCTCGTGTCGGATGTATTACACTCTCGTCGTCTATACTTTAATTCATAAAAAGCGAGGGGACATTTTTTTTTAAAAAATCAAGACCTTTTTAAAGTTGATTACACCTATAAGCATTACGCTGGATTTAAGTAATTGAAGTACAATCTGGTTGTTAGACACCCAGGCGAGGGTTGGTTGTTACCTCTTGAGTGAGTTTGTACCGTCTGAACTTATGCATGGTAATTGTTGTTAAACTTGAACCTTTCATCCAAACCTCCGTGTTTTGTTAAAACCATTTTACAGAAATGTCATATAAATATAACAGAGATATTACAAAACACTTAAAATGTGTTAGTGCTGCAGGTAGCTATGGCCATTGCTATGCTAAATATTTTCTCATATTTTATCACCAATACTGAATATGTCAATAACCATAAAAGCTACCTAATACACTACTAGAGGTAAACAAAACTTACTAGAGAAACGCAGCAAATAATGTAGAGTTGACATGTTACAAGAGGATATGTCTCAAACAATAACATTATTAATATAAAGGGCAATATTTATTTTGCAATATGCATTCGTTTCTCTCTAAGTTGAACGGAAAAGGACCCGAAAAAAACAATTCGACTTACGGAGTTTTCGAGTTAGGGAAAATGGTGTAATAGGCGCAGATTAATCAATGACAATGGTGATGAGGGGGGCAGCCATACCAGTGATAAGAATAGACAGGAAGGAGAGGCAAGTGCCTGACGTTTCATATGAAAGGAAGTCAACTTAGCTTTGAAATACCAAAACTGAGAAAACCCCTCCCCCGCCAAATAGTTTCGAGTTAAGGTGATCTAAAATACAATAGTCTTGATGAATTTTGCGGGACTAAAAAATTAATTCGATAAAGGCTGTTTGGGAAGGTTTTAGACTTAGGGAAGTTCGACTTAGACTGGTCCGACTCAGAGGCGTCACTAGGGTTGGTGTCACCCGGGGCGGTAGCTCATGGTGTCCCCCGGGGCGGTAGCTCATGGTGTCACCCCCTCCATAGAACTCCTCCGTGTTTTCCAGTGCCAAATAACGGGAATATATATAATTTTATGGTCTGGTGTCACCCCCCTGATGGTGTCACCCGGGGCGGCCCGCCCCTCCGCACCCCCTAGCGACGCCACTGGTCCGACTGTATATTACTATCACACATTGCTCTCCTTAAATTCTTAAATATTGCATCGTCAAAAAAAAAAAAATCTTTGTTATATGCTATCACTGACGTGATTAAAAACATACGTTCCTGAAAACCCCCAATATTTTAATATAAATGCATTCATTATATGACACAAGTTTTATTTTGAAGTTTATGTTAAAAACAGACCTTTAGATTTAGATCTAGTGTTTTTTTAGAATACTTATTTTTGTTTCCACTCAATTGTACAAGCCCGTTGATTTTGGGTTCATGAGGGTGCAAAGTTCAAAGTTCTTGGATATGTTCTGGGGGAAGTTTTCGTGATATTACAATACAATCTATCTAAAACCAAGCGGTAGTTTCAAGTTCAAGCACTGCTTCTTAATTAAGCTTTCAGTCGAAAACTCTTCACTCTTTTTAAAAAATTTAAAATACAATGCAACAACTGCGCATCAACATAAACTCCCAACTCTACACAGTCATATACCTAAACTTATGAATAAAAATGTTTTTTTCTTTGTTCCTTACTTTACATGTTAAATATAATTACAAGAAGACTATCTTTGTTTTGAAAAAAATGATGTACTGAAAACCTCACATTTTGTAACATTTTTGTTACTTTTAAGGTCTAGGATGGCAGAATTATTGCATCACATTTAGAAGTTATGGTAAAAGTTCAATATGAGATGATTATAATTTGTGGAGTCTGTTAAGACTTAGCGCGGTATGTTCAGAATTCGGAAGACATTTTTAGAATTGACAAGACGTTTTTTAGACTTGAAATGAATGATTTGGACTTAGTTAGAATTATTGTTTAGCTTTGATCTTGGATTAGGGTTGTTTTCATTTCGTTAGATCTTTTAACAATGACCAAAAGTTGTTTAGATATAGCAATACTAGCTTATAGCTGGCAAGTTGTGTTTTTTTTTATAAAAAATAATTTTATGTATAAGAAGAAGCGTCTATAATACATAACCCAAGTATCTAATATTTGGAAGGCATTTAGATTTGGAAGTAACAGACTAGTCCATTATTGCCAAATATTACAAACATTTTCTTCTCTATACAATCACTTCTCAAGTGTCGAACGTTGTCAGTAACACATTAACTTAATTAACACAAAATATAAAAATGTAGGAACACCTCATTATGGACTGTAAAATAAATTGAGTGTCTTTGCTCTCAGAATTAAAATTAAAACGTTAAGACGGTACAACTACAGCTGGTATGGTAAGAGTTTTGAAAATTGATGCACTGATCGTTGAGGTCTCACACAAACTTCCTGTAAATGTTGAACGTCCCAAACTTTCTAGGAGGCCCTTGATAAGTTATATATTAGTCGCAAGCTATGATTATTTGAACTTCCAGCAGTTTGAGATCCTCTGATGACGAGCTCATGCGTCAAATATTTTTAAAAAAGTTTCCTTGAGGCTGTCTAGAAACGAACATTATTGTCCTTATAAATAACAATATCGCAAAGTCATACACATCTCTCAAAGAATCATTGGCATTCATTTTTCTATTTGTTCCTGGAAGGTCTTTTGAAATCTTTCACAAAACAAATTCAACTGTTCCAGTTATTATTTAATTGCAAACTAACTAATACATGTTCAACCACCAATGAATCCACGCTGAGCAGACGTACTGCAAAAATAAACTAAGCTCTTATTCTGCATCACTTCAACAACTGTTAAAACGTCAACTTTTTACCTAACGGCCACTCTGACTACTGACCACAAGCTCTGAACATTTAAACCCTACATACACCCATGGTAACCAGGCGCCGTTTGTCTTTTTGGTCAACACTCTACTTTCTTTATAACATGAACCATTCTTAGAGATTCCCAGCGATTCTGAAACTGATACATCTGTGCTCAACGAATCATCAAGACTTAACAATCTTTTAGTCTCGTTCCTGATCTGTGTGTGTCATTTTAAGTTTACACAAGTTAAAAAAATAGTTCCTTTCATTTGAAACTGAAGAATTCATCTTCTTTAATTATTTAAGTTCGAATTTCTGGACGTCTAAGGTGTCGTCAACAACAGTTCTTGGTTGACTGACGTCAGATAAATAAAAGGTGAAGTAATGTACTTGAACTCATGAGAACGATGCTTGCTTCGGGCAAAAATGACGTCGGAAAATAAACGTTGTTTTCAATTTTGGACATTTAAAAAATTGTTATCCACTATAAACTCGAATAAACGACAAAGCAGTTAACCTGTCACATCTATGAATCAAGACAGCAAGCCCAAATTATTGACTGCATGAAATAATAAATCATGTTCTTGTTAGTTAAAAACAATAGTTTTAATTGAATGATGATAATACAATACATTTAGATCCCAGTGCCTAGGGGTAAACGATTCAGTTGTTATTAGAAGCTGCCCTGTTGCGGCTGAAGTATTAGTGTAGATCTCCAATACCGTCTTGAAGTACTTCTATATGGAGACTGACATTACTCTCGATTTGCTAGCTTGTAAATTTTTCTGGGTGATTAGCCGTCATCTTAGTCACCACTTTAATGAAGCAATTATAAATTCCAATAGTATAAACAAGGGGAAAACACCTGCAGAAATCTCAAATCACTTCTGTAGATGTTAAGCATGGGAATGCCAAAATTGTCGTTATACATCATTAATTTTAATGATCTCCAAAAACCAACATTGAGTGGCTAAGATACCAGTTAATTGTATTAGCTTTCCAAATACGAAAAGAGTCAGTAAAGATAATTAATTAAATTTTCGTGTTCTTTGATTAAACACTTATGTTAATCATCTTTAAAAAAGTTATTAAAAAAAATTATCTGATAGTTAAATGACAAAGAATGTATCGTGAAATTAAGTTTACTGAGGAAATTCAATATTCCCTTGAAGTTAATGTATTGTTACTTATTTTGTCATACGTTAGCAGATTTATTGGTTTTAATATTTTTAGTGCAATCAAACGTTTAAACATAAATCTCAATGAAGGGCTTATTCATTGGCTTGTTAGCCAGGTATTCAATTTAGTAGAGTTAAATTGTTTAAATCCTGCCACTAAAGTTAATTCCTCAATCACGCGGTGTGAACATTTCATATTGTTATTTTAATAAATTGACTCAAATTTTAGTTCACTTTTAAAAACGAAACCTTTAAAAATGGTTTAATATAAATGAGTCTTGTACTTCTAAAACTTTAATTTTCTTACAGAGGAGCGCTGGTATCTTTGACATGAATAAAAAAACTCAATGGACATCGTCAAATGATCAAGATTATTGATTGCTTCTCTGATGTCATCTTAGTGCATACACCTGATGACATTATTTACTCAATGATTTCTAAACGAAGATAATTAATTGAGTACGCATGCATTATTGGAAACTTTGCAGATATGGACTTTTAAAACAAACTTTCTCCATATAGTGGGAATGAATTGATCTTTTATTAGTTGGCATCGTATATTTGTGTAAGACACATTTGGTTTACTTTCTTAGATTCTTAGCTAATATAAAGACAGATAACATATTTGTCATTTAAAAAGAAGGCCAAAATATCACCTACTATTAAGGAATTGAGGTTAAAATTATTATACTTTTGGTTTTGCTAAATATTTGCCTAAAGTGACACATTATATTTACTTAAACATAATCTTTAGTTTCAACATTTTATCTAATAGTTATCGTATAAAACATATTCTTTAGATTTAGTTTAAAGTATATTCAATTTCTCAGTATGAGAAAATATGTTAATGCCTCAATCACCTAAGATTAATAATTAAAAGGAGTATATTTATTTAATATTTATATAAAAAACTGACCATCTTTGATACCAAAAAATAAAATCTAAAAAAATTTGCAAGATTAAATCGTTTAAAAATAGCTCTTTCCTTGAAAGTGGTCAATGGTAGCAAAACTGTGTGCGCTTTGTAGCTTGCTTTAAAAAACTTGGTCAAGAGAATGACAAGCTGCTTGTCATTTTGTTCCAACTTTACAATCGCAGGCATTCAGGACATTGGGAAAAACGTTGAGTCGGAAGGAGAGTTTATCCCAAAGGAGATTTTCATCACGAACAACCTCAGGAGGCTGCTGGAGATAATCATCGACTTGGCCTTGAACTTCATTCTAGCCATGCTTGGCGTCGTCACCAACACCCTGGTGATCATCGTGTACGCCAGACAAGGGTTCAAGGACAGCGTTGGTATCTCCATGACAACCATATCCATCTGGGACCTCATCAAGAGTCTGGGAGGCGTCATGCAGAGGATGGCTGGTCCCATTGGTCTCTTCTCGCCCGTCTACGCCCTCACCTGGACCAACATCTGCCTGGTCGTGTTCAACTACCTCGTGTCTTTCTCCACCTACGTCACGAGCGTGCTGGCGGGCTACGTTGCTGTAGAACGATGTCTTTGTGTCGTGTTTCCGCTTAAAGTCAAATGGCTACTTACCCCCAGACTGTCAATTATCGTATGCACACTGACGTCACTGATTGTTTTCGGCTGGTTTTCGGTAATCTTCGGTATTTACGACGTTTTCTGGGTGTGGGACGTGACACTCAACGCCACTATAGCCAGCTTCAAATTTAGCGACTTTTCAAACAGAAACAGCGCTGTTCTATTCGGCTACTACAATCTTTCCGGCACGTTGTGGCCCATGGTCAGTCTTGTGGTCATCGTAATCTCGGCCATTGTCATGTCCAGCAAGCTCAGAGAGGCTGCCGAGTTTCGCTACCAGCGCACGGGAACGGTGGCGTCACACGCGACAAATAACGCCGCAACTAAATCTGATCAGAAGTCAACCAAGCCAGATTCCAGTCGTGACCAGAAGGTAACCAGACCAGTGTCCAGCCGTGACCAGAAGGTAGTGAAGATGTTACTGGTGATCATTGGACTGTACGTGATGAACCTGAGTCCACGCGTCGCCCACTATCTGGCCAAGTACATCATCGAGGAGTACTACTACCTCCGCACCTACCACAACCTCGTGCACGTCGTCAGCTACGTCATTCTGTTCTTTGATTTCCTCAACGGCTCCATTAACCTCTTTGTTTTCCTGGTCATGAGCACATCTTTTAGGGCTACTTTTAACGAGATCTTTTCTGTACACAAACACAACAAGCGCCCTAAGTGAGTCAGGGGAGGGGGGAATGGTGGTATTTAATGTCATGACGATAATAGACATTTTACAAATGTTGGGATCTTTTAGAATATATTGCATATGTCTTTTATTTTACATTTAGGAAAATATTTAAGGAAAACTACATTTTTTAAATTCAAAATACCACTTCCTTATAAATTTTGATGTTTTTTTGTGTGTGTGCTAATTTGTGTATAAAATTATTGTTTTATATTTCATTGTGACACGTTATCTGTTATAAAATAGGTTTCAGTAAGCAGTATTTGAATATTATTTTAAAATCATCATAAAAAGCTGGTCAGAAATATAATATGCCAGTATTAAGCGAATTGAAACCAAAATAACGTACAAAAACAAACCATTTCTAGTTTGATCCTTTCCTCGATGTGAAGCCATTTTTATAAAATATAAGGAATGTTTACTTTAAGAATAAAATTAGCATAATTATGGCATAATATCTTATTAAAAGTTTTTGGGAATTTAAGAAAATACATTTTGTTTAAATGACGTATTTAAAATTGTTATTCAAGTTGTCGAATCTATGAATAAAGAAGGGGAATGTTTCAGTTCATGCTCAAGAATCACTTCAGAAGTAACAAACAATTAGAATACAATTCAAGACGCAAGATGGCTTGGTTCCGTCATGTACTGGGACATGAAACCCTGAGGAAAATCATCCTTAAGGTACTGTAGAAGGGAGCAGTGAAGAGGTCGACAGCGGAAAAGCTGGCTTGACAACATAAAGGAATGGACAGGAATGAGAGTGTATGCCGATGCAGATAGGCAAATGTGGGGATCTTTGATGATATGTCAATGGACTCCTCCCAACGACAGCAACGGTCACGGGAAAGATGATGGTGATGAATTTCAGATCTTTGCACAATTGTAATGGAAGGAAATATAAGTTTGATACCAAATTTGATACAAAATTTTAAGCTTGATGTTTATTCTAATCAATTTACTTTACTATCATATCTTAAAAATACATTGAATATGAGCTTTTTGTATTACATAGCGCTAACACAATCATTATTTTTTAGATACACAATCATTATATTTTTAGATAAACCTAACATAATCATTTATTTTTAGATAACCTTACCACAATCCTTATATTTTTAGAAAACCCTAACTTGATCATTATATTTTTAGATAGCGCTAAGATAATCATTATAGTTTAGATGGCGCTAAGATAATCATTATGGTTTAGATGGCGCTCACATCAAAAATATTTGCGTAATTACAAAACAATCATGTTACATTATTTTTTTTAATATATTTTTTTCTTTAAAAAGAGAAACGGTTTTAATTTTTTCACAATTATTACCTGTCTTGAAAAATTATAAGTATTTTAATCTTTAATAATTAAATAACTAGTGCTTTTGTTTTACATACAATTTAAAAATTTTATAGGCAAAAACACTCTTGTTCAAAGTTAAAAATTACAAAAACGTTTAATGAAACGGATTTTATTTCAGTTCTTATAAAATAGATTCATCTGTCTATTTAAATGAAAATTAGGACATTACCTCACAGCAAAATAAGTTTTAGCGGAAACTACAAAATATTACATAAAAAATAAAAATAACGATGCCATTTATACGTGAAAAATTAATATAAAGGAAGAAATATAACTTTTATGGGATAATTAAAAACCAGGAGGAACTTTGGCTACTATTAAGGTATTCAGTCTCAAAATAAGTATAAAAGAGATATAAATGTTTTTAAAAATAACTTCACAAACTGGCGAAATTCATATAAAAAGTTAAGGACTTTACTAATTTTAATAAAGGCAAGAAAGTTTGTTTTTTTTAAATCGAAAAACATCCAGGCAGTTGAAACACACAAACATCGTGACTGACGAGTGGACAGTTGAGGATTGATGGCATCTTCAACCAATACCATTTGAATTCAGATCGTCACTTAAATTTACTTGTGAGATATTCGAACATGCACAATGTCAGCTTGGAATAATCAGGATAAAACACTTGTGAAAATATAGATTATAATTAGGAAATGAATTTTAGATGTTAAAAATTTTATCACAGAAATTAAGTGAAGATAGGTACGAAATTATATTCATGTTCAAAATTGTAAATAGTTAAGTGGTGAGAAGGCTTTGGTGTCTTTATTTTTTTTATTAAGAGTCAATTCCAGGCCAACTCTGATGTTAGAGTCTCTGTGGCTTTAAAATGGTTATCATTAGTTGGAGACAACGCGAATAAGTGTCGGTAAATCTTTTTACTATTGATTATCTCTCTTTGATATCATTAAAAAAAAAATAGTATTGGCCTACTTGTCAGTTATCGGAAAGGGAGATAGACACAGAGAGAGAGAGAGAGAGAAAGAGAGAGAGAGGGGGAGAGAGAGAGAGAGAGAGGGAGAGAGAGAGAGAGGGAGAGAGAGAGAGAGAGAGAGAGGGAGGGAGGGAGCGAGGGAGAAAAAGAGAGAAGGAAAAGAGTTTCAAGAATGCGAACGTAATAAACTATAAAGAGCCATGCACGTAGGGCAACTCGGCAAAGATTTGAGCATCGTTGTTATCTTTGCAATCATTGGCTCCGCACCACTTATGCATACAAGCTTGAAAACACCCGTCTTTTCATGTGAATATCCATTCTTTTATACTGTACTGACAGAAAATTTCATTACTCACCAAGACTTATAAATCTGCACACTCAATGACAACATCGGGCGCAACAACTACATAAAAACGCGTCAGTTGAAAAAAAGTTGATCATATCATCAATATTGTCTTCTTATCAACTCACTAAATAGGAACCATCAGTGATTATCATGAAGCTGATCAGTACGTGAGCACGAATAAAAAACTTGATTGCTACCTGATTTTAAGAATTAACAAACTCGTGATATATGTATTAGTGACAATACTACACTAACCCTTAAAACAAGAGTCTATTGTGTATCCATAAAAAATACATAGAAAACCTGTTCCCTATATAAAGACCCATGGAATATATGACACCTATAAAGAGACCCGTGGAAAGTCTGTTACGTATAGAAATAGCCTAAGGAAGGACTGTAATTTATAGAAAAACACTTGAAGGGCCTGTTACAAATAGAAAGACCTATGGAAGCCTTTAACCTATAGAAAGACCCATGGAATGCCATGGTTCATTATAGAAGAACCATGGAAGGCCCGTTAAAGATGTACTCATTGAAGGCCTGCAGTACCTGAGAAATGAAGAGCAATCTAATTACAGGAATCCTGATATATTGACTTCATTGGAAAAAAGAACATTTGGGAAATGAGCGGGACAAATCAATTTAAAAGCAACAATAATATAAAAATTCTTAACTGCATTTATTGTTTACGTGTTTTGTCAATGGAAAGGGTGTTTATGGGTAGAGGATATTCACCTTGTGGTTTTAAGTTCTAATGGGGGGGGGGGACAGGTTCGCGAAGGTGTTACAACGCAAGTATGAAAGCATTTAATATCTGATATCTTAGAATTTTAATAATTTTTAGTGACGTTTTTACTAAATAAAATCTTTTTAAAAAACCCTTTAAAAAACAAATGTATTTAAGTTGAGCGATTTTATTTTATGAACGTACACATGAAATTATGTTCCCCAATTTTTCTATAAAACATATAATTATTTCCCGTTTCATTTGGCACTTGGACTCTATCAATAGATTTTGTTTTACAAAAATATACTGTATTCCCCAACCCAACAATTTCTAGATTATGTGTGTTAAATTATTTATTTATTAATAAAAACATTATTACTTTCAATTTGTAACGCGTACATATCAATACTAATAATTAAAGAGATGACAATATTTAACAAGCATTATGGTATCTCGTACAAATTCATTAAATTAAGAGATTTAACGTGCAAGCAGTACACGATATTTCATGTCTCTTGTCATCAATCAGCTACCAGTCCTCAGACCTACATGACACTGCAAGACTTCTTAGGTGTGTCCGAGTCGGTTGACCAGTTCTCTGACAGGGGATCAGGGATTCCTTGACCGTCGTCGATGGTGTGGGGGTAGTGGTTCTCCATGTCTCCGGGTGTCGGAAGATTCTGGCGGTTAGGTTGTTCTTTGATGTCATCGTTTGGGAATCCTTTGGGGGGGGGGGGGGGAGGATAGCAACATGAGATTATTGGTTATAAGAATATCACATCAAAATATTGTTACAATAACATCGCATCAAAATATTGTTACAACAACATCGCATCAAAATATTGTTACAATAACATCGCATCAAAATATTGTTACAATAACATCGCATCAAAATATTGTTACAATAACATCGCATCAAAATATTGTTACAACAACATCGCTTCAAAATATTGTTACAATAACATCACATCAAAATAAGGTTATAATAACATCAAATCAACACAGGATATTGCTCCATCACTTTAAAATTATATTTTTTACACGTTTCTCATGATCTCTACAACTAAACCTAATCATAATTCCTACACATATTCTTCTTCTTCTTTTAACTGGACATTAAAACACGTGAATAAGTTTCATAAAATGCACATAGAACTGGAAGACGACACTAGCAAACTTGTTTAACTAATTTGTTATTGACGTTTTCACCTTCAGAACCCATTAAAGTAACAATCTCTACTAGAGGGTTAGATTTCAGCATAGATTTGCTTACTTATTGGCTTCTTGAGACTACATTATGCCATTCTATTTTTTAAAAACATTTTAATAAATACTACACTTAAATCTAACACCAGTGGAGTATATGTAGAGATATCAAGTTCTTGTGACAGGATATAAAGTCCTTTCTGCGATTATATTTATCACTTTATCCTTTTAAACTTGGAGAAAAACAACAATTATGAATAAAACTTTCGGCATTCCAAATGATTTTAGCTCCATTGTTTTCAGAACTATGTAAACGTTAATAAATTGAATGTAAGATAAACATTGTTTTAACGTTCACCTGACGCATCAGATACTGATAAGTTGCGAAAAGCTGTTATAATTTTCCACGAGAGTGAAAACAAAAAAAAAAAAAAGAAAAGAAAGACTTTAAAGAAATTTTAAAAACCTTTTCAATGTTAGAGAATGTGAACATCAGAGTACACCGATCTCTAGTATAGACAGTGTTAGCTCTGGTATAGATAGTTTTAGCTCTGGTATAGATAGTTTTAGCTCTAGTATAGACAGTGTTAGCTCTGGTATAGATAGTTTTAGCTCTAGTATAGACAGTGTTAGCTTTGGTATAGATAGTTTTAGCTCTAGTATAGACAGTGTTAGCTCTGGTATAGACAGTGTTAGCTCTGGTATAGACAGTGTTAGCTTTGGTATAGATAGTTTTAGCTCTGGTATAGACAGTGTTAGCTCTGGTATATATAGTTTTAGCTCTAGTATAGACAGTGTTAGCTTTGGTATAGATAGTTTTAGCTCTGGTATAGACAGTGTTAGCTCCGGTTAGGACAGAGTTAGGGATCTAGAGGAAGCATTCATTCTTTCATTCATTCACTCATTGGGGCTTACTTTCTTTCCAAAAGCCAAACAGAAATCCCGGACCAGGTGGTTCAACTCTGTGGAGATAATTAGAAAATGAAATTTTTCAAAATAAATAATTTATAAAAAAAAAAAAAAAAAAAAAAAAAAAAAACAAGCTCTTATAATATATTAAAATATTAAAATATACTACCTAGTTATGGAATTTACACACACTTGTTGATGGTACTCTACTGTATTTTACAATGCTTGTGGGAAGAGTGTTATTTTATAAACATCTACACAATGACTTCGTTTTGCTGGACCCAAACGATAATAAATACAATTATCAAAGCATATAAAAAACATTTGCTGAAATGTTCAGCTAGTTGTGTATAGGCTAATACAGCAGACGCAACTATCGCCAGTCTCTTTTTGTTTGTATATGCTCAGACGCTGAAGAGGTCTTTAAGTAAAATAAAGGTGTTTCACCAAAACAACCTAACTGTGAAGATAAGTGATGACTTTTTAGTGTTAATATCAGCAACATATAAACTATTCAGGTCTAAAATAAGTATTTTTGCTACAAACAAGCAAAGAGCAAGGAGTACTAAATAGAAAAACTTCAAACAGATCAGCAGATCATATTGTAATTACGTAATTTAGCTTGTTCCAGGTTCAAATAATTGCAGGAATGTTAAGAATGAAAAAAATAGACACAGCAAAAGAAAATAATTGGTCAATTACACCAGTCTGTTTGTAGAATGAGTTTCCTGATGTGAATGTAATTGGCTAACTAACGGTGATCTTTCAAAGATAACGATTTTAAAATTATGCTAATTGTGAAACGTTTCTAACTAAAATATTTTAATTGACTACTTTTTAATTAAATGAAGTAAATAGACACACAGTTAGTGTGATTTTTAAAAAACAAATTTGTGAAGTTATATTTTTGTTCATGTAATCAAGGGATGAAAGAAACTGAAATTTAATTGAAAGTACATTTTTAATGGGATTGATTCCAAAGTGAGTCCAAAAACAAATATTGCAGTATTTTAATGACAATGACATCAAAGTAATGTTCACATTTGTAGGTCTTTAAATTATATTTCGGGAGTCTAAAATATTATAAATCTATACATTAATTAATCTCTTTATAAATCTCTTCGATGATATAACACACTTCCGAAGCTTGAAAAGAATATGTGACATTTGCCTTAAAGAAGTAAAACAATCTGAAAAAAAAATATATTAAAAAAAAATCTCTTTGGAAAAGAAGATTTAACAGAATTTAATTATGAATCAGATCGCGATGGATGGAGTTATTTCAACCAGTTTCCAGGCGTTTAAACCAACTTCTCAGGTGGTCAGTGAGTTCGTCCCTCAAGAAATTTTCATTTCAAACAGCGTCAGGAGATTTGTGGAGGTCATCCTTGACCTGGTCGTTAACTTCCTCTTGTCTCTCATGGGCGTCGTCACCAACACCCTGGTCATCATCGTGTACGCCAGGCAAGGGTTCAAGGACAGCGTCGGTATCTCCATGACAACAATATCCATCTGGGACCTCATCAAGAGTCTAGGAGGTGTCATGCAGAGGATGGCTGGTCCCATTGGTCTCTTCTCGCCCGTCTACGCCCTCACCTGGACCAACATCTGCCTGGTCGTGTTTAACTACCTGGTGTCTTTCTCCACCTACGTCACGAGCGTGTTGGCGGGCTATGTGGCCGTGGAAAGATGTTTGTGCGTCGTAATGCCGATGAAGATCAAATCCCTGATTTCATCTGGGGTTTCCTTTGCCATTTGTATTTTTATTTCGGTAATTGTTTTCGGCTGGTTTGTGGTCATTTTTGGAATTTATGACGTGGTGTGGGTATGGGACACTAGTGTAAATTCAACAATAGCCGTTTACAGATACAGCAAATTCTCAAACGAAAATCCTGCGGTTTTATTCGGCTACTACAATCTCTCAGGAACGCTCTGGCCGCTGGTCAGTTTAGTGGTAATCGTTATTTCTGCTTTGATTATGTCCGCAAAACTTCGACAGGCGTCTGAATTCCGAATAAATTATACAAAAACCACAGCTTCCAAGCCTAAGACACTTAACTCTAACACATCCCCATCGCAGCAGAGGAGCCCTAGAATGTCAACAAGAGACCAAAAAGTCGTCAAGATGCTGCTTGTCATCATTGGTCTATTTGTCCTGAACCTCAGCCCGCGAGTGGCTCACTACATGGCCAAGTACTTGGTGGAGGACTACTACTTTCTGCGCAGGTACCATAACCTGGTCTACGTCGGAAGTTACGTCATTCTCTTCTTTGACTTTCTGAACGGCTCAGTCAACCTGTTTGTGTTCCTCGTCATGAGTTCTTCGTTCAGATCGACGTTCAGAAAAACATTTTGTCATCAGTGCAACTCACAGAAATAAATGAATAGCAACTAATATCAACATTTCTGTTATTAAGAAAATATAACAGTTCTAAAAAAATGGGAATTTATTTGTACGAGAATAATGAATCGTGTATTAATTATTTAAGTATTTCATACCTATAAATTTATAAATGTGTGAAAGTTCTATGGGCTTCATAAGTATATCTATGTCAATGTGCTATGTATTTCACACATATAAATATGGTAGACGGGAATGGATTATATACGTATGTCAATGCCAGAGAGCTTTTTATTCAACAAACGTTTCATTAAAACGAGTAAATTTGGGGTGGATAATTAGTAAATTGTAACGCAAAAGGTAAGAGAAAATTTGCATAAAGATTTAAGAAACATACCGATTTTAGAAGTGCGCTTTTGTCACAATAATTAAATACTAGATGCCCGCGGCGTAGCATACGCCGCAGTTTTGCTCATAGATTGTGCAAAGAAGGGGGGGTGAACAGACACAAACTACGTAACAATGAAATCAGAACAACGCGAATGATCCTCAGATGCGGGGATAACTGCGAAGCATTCTTGATCTGGAAACATGTGCACTCTGGTTAGCCACTTGCCACCCCGCACCACCCTAGCTTGCCAACCATAAGCTAATAGGCATAACCTGACAAAGGTCATTCGTCAAGTTTATTTCCACTCGTCTTGTGCTTGTTATGGTGATCGAAAAGAAAGTGGGAACCGCCCAAATCACATACATTTTCAAAAATTAAAAAGAGTAATGTCTTAGCTGGGGATTGAACCTGCGACCTCCGCGTGTTAGTCGAATATAATAACCACTACACTACGAAATAAATGTTGTTTTGTTTTTCTGAAAGAACATAGTAATTGACTTCAATTAAACATCGATGACGCCCTAAGCTGTGCACTAACTTTTCTTGCAATCTGATTGGTCGGTGGGGTCAGACAGCTTGCTACTTGGTATCCGGCATGGTAGGTCCATGATGAGAATTATTTATATATAGAGTATTTAAAATTTTTCATAGAAAGCTAAAAGTATTTCAAAATTTTATGTCCATAAATATTTCTCTTCTCTTCATCGTGAGATTCTTTACTAAAAAAAATATAGCAATTTGTTAGATGGATTGCCTCAGTGAAATTTTTGTTTTGTTGAAAACAACACTTTCTGTATAGGATTTCTAGCTAGTTCTTTAGACGATAGATCACATCATTTTATGAGTCTGAACAACTCAAGGGAAATTCAATGTGTATCAGACACAACATAGAACTTGTCGCGTCACTCAATGTACCGAAACTTTCACTGTGTCCTACCAACACACTACATACAGAGCTTTGAATACAAAGTTTATCTCCAAAAACAGGAATCCGTATATGCTTTCTACTCCACCTGGGTTCACATTGATCTTTAGTTTTTTGATTGTCTGGGCCTTGAGTGAGTCCGCGATTCCAGTCAACAAGCTTTGATGGGACTTAGTTGGGGCCATTTTAGGCTCTTAATACAAATCATTGAATAGTTACCGGTGACCAGTAAAAGGACTTACTCTTGGCAATGTCTTGCCGGTTACAAGTAAAAGGACCTACTCTGGCAAGGTCTCACCAGTGACAAGAAAAGGAGTTACTCTTTGCAAGGTCTCGCCAGTGACAAGTAAAACTAGTTACTCTCGGCAAAGTCTCACCAGTGACAAGTAAAATGATTTACTCTTGACAAGGTCTCACCAGTGACAAGTAAAAGAACTTACTCTCGGCAAAGTCTCACCAGTGACAAGAAAAGGAGTTACTATTGGCAAGGTCTCACCAGTGTCAAGTAAAAGGACTTACTATCGTCAAAGTCTCACCAGTGACAAGTAAAAGGACTTACTCTTGGGCGGGCCTGGGTGGGGGTGACTTCGGCGGTCTTCTCTCAATCCTTGGTGTCAACAACCTGAATGAAAACATAGAGTGAAGATTTTCTGTTCACGTAGCCTTGTACATACATAACAGAAAGAAAACACATTTGTATTGTTTTGTATCTAATCAATGAAGTTAAATATTAAAAAATCAGTTTTAAAGGTTATATATACAATTAATTATTCTTTTGATGTTAGAATATATCTTTAAATTTATTTAGCATTTCAATTGTGAGATTTTAAGCAAACTCAGTTTTAAAGGAGAAATGTCAATGACAAATCAAAATAAACACAATAATAAAAGAAATTAAACTCAGAAAATGCTGACAGAATCCTCCCTTTAGATATGATATATCCAAATAAATCTCCCGACAAAAGACCGGCTAACACGGGATTGCCAATTGTTAACTTTCCGCGTAGCACGCGCTATTTTCCCGTGAGACATTTCTGATACATTTTTACAGGTGATTAGCTCTGCATGGGCAAACCATTGTATTGGATTGTTTCAGAGGATTATTTCCCCTTGAGGGCTTGTTTGGGGTAGAGGGGGTGGAAAAGGGGGAAAAAATTTATATTGTGTATAACAAGAGTAACTGTCCTAGAGACAAACGATTTGTAGGGGAGAATGGGGAAAAGTTTTTTAAAAATAAATTTATAATAATAAGTTCTAAGAATAAGTTCTAATTACAATGCATATTTTGTAATTTTTGGTTTAGTGAAGATATTTTCAAAATAGTCTTTACTTGAGTAGTTAACTATCAGCAGGTAAATATTTTATTTCCAAGTAAAACTTTCAGAGTTCTTCATTTCAAAGAATGCGGGAGATTCTTTTTAGCCTGTGACAATACATATGTTTTTGTCAATCGCGCTTGGAATGTAACATTTTTACTGCATCATTCATCAAGATATTTTCTGACACTATTGAAATCTTTTGGTTATGAAACATTTCACAATGTGTTTCTTTCCAGGAAAAAAAAAGTGATTCGCTAACACTGTGACGCTGACACTGATAATTTATAACTTTAATTATAAGAAGACGTGGATTTCAAAATAAATTTGTATTTCCGAGTATACATATAAAAATACTTTCTGACCCCGACACTGATCGTTTACCATTTTAATTATAAAATGACAGAAATCAAAATAATTATGTATTTCTTAGTACAAACAAACACATACTTTCTTTCCAGACTTATAAAACTCAGTCGGATTTCAAGTTTTTATAAATTTCATTTAGTTCATCTCAAATTTTCAGTAGTGTCATGGTTAAAATGGAACCCACAGGGTAAACGGAAAAGAGGCCGTCCAAGAAACACTTGGCGCCGAGAATTGGAGGCAGACATCAAGAGAATTGGCCATGAATGGAAGATCCTGGAGAAACTGGCCCAGGATAGAGGTGCCTGGAGGTCTCTTGTAGGTGTCCTATGTCCTAAGAGGAAGTGCAGACGCCGACGATGATCGGTGGATGTCCCTCATGGACGAGAAGGCTCAGCATGGTTAAAGGGAATATACTTCTGTTACTATGATTGTACAATTCGTATTCCCTTATTTTTTTTTTCTAATCATTATATTTTTGACTCCAGAAATTGGTAAGATTTTTTAAATGGATTTTTTATAATGTATTTGGATCACCAAATATAATAACATGGCAAATTTTACTAAATGTATCAAATTTCAAAGTGCTTTAAAATTACATCATAGAAATGGCAAGGAATTGTTAGACTATCTTTTAGTTTTATAAAAAAAAATACTAGTGTTAATTCTTCCATGGGAAAGGGGGTTGGCAAACGATTAATTTAATATTTTTTTAAAAAAATAGTGAAAGATGTTTCTAAGTATAATTTCTATATTTTTCTTTGACGGTCAATGCATAATTAGATTAAGGTGAAGGCAAAACGCATGCATCCACTAAAGCTACGGGACACACTTTGCCATCAAGTTAAATAATTCTAAACAATTCATAGTTCACTAACCTCACCTTTACAGCAGAAGCTTTTATCCTGCCAATCAAATATATGCATATTTTATTTTTCCCTTAAACTATTTTTTTAGGGAGCGCGGTAGTTAGGCGGTAGCGTGCTGGGCTGTCATACCCGACATCGGTTGGGGGGAAGTAAAGGCGGCTGGGCATTGGGCTAGCCATACAACCCTTCCTCGTAAGCCGAAGCAAAAAAAAAAACGTGTGGACACGACTTCACTTGCACCCCCCACCCTATAGGCCATCATTGTCTGAAAAGGGGACTTCACTTATCTTACTTTACTTTACCCAAACATTAAAGCAATCAAAAATATCCAATAAGAGAAGAGATAAGCATTCAGACTGATTTTTTTATAAGAGTCCTATTAAAAAATGGGAAGAAAGATGAAAAAATTTTGTATCAGTAATCATTATAGACTAATGCTTAATTTCCTTGCTGGGATTTTCCTGATCAACACCACAATTGTATCTTTGCAAATATTTCGTTTAATGAGCTACTTAGTCCACAACATAATATATCTTTAAAAAAAACTCGATCGAAATGACCCGTTTTATCTCTAAATCCCATTCATCGACATTTTGAAATTCAAATTTAAAGCTTCTTTAAATCATATCTTGATTCTAAACCTTTCACCAATGTCATTGTCAACTTAATTAGAATTTAAACACCATCGTTACACAGTCTGTATTTTAGAGTTACAGACCCAACATCAGATTCCCATTATCTTATGTAACAACTAAACAATCACCAAAAAAAAAACAACAAAAAAATATTTAAAAACCCACAAAAAAACACACACAAAAAACCACACTACCTTAGCCCAAGAACCCCAAAATAAGACACAAATCGTTTAAGAACTAAAACACTGACCTCAGAGACACCATTAACTTACTGCTACAACATGAGACACCAATCGTTTAAGAACTTAAACACTTACCTCAGAGACACCATTAACTTAGTGCTACAACATGAGACACCAATCGTTTAAGAACTAGTACACTGACCTCAGAGACACCATTAACTTAGTGCTACAACATTGTGCCCCAGACTGTCACCTCGTTTAGAATTCCTCCCACCTACCCGCCCCCTTTGTTGACTCCCGCCCCAGTAATTGCCTAAGACACTTCCTGTTGCGTACGTTTCTAGAGCAACTTGACCAGTCTGTGTTGGTCAGCTATAAAAATGACGGCTGCTCGCACGTCTGCCACCAGAAAGGGAAAGTCTTCTTTTAACCCAGTCGTTTCAATTACGAAAGTATCAACAAAACTATACAAAAAAAACCTCATTTGTTTCCATTTTTGAAACACTTGAACTGAACGTTTGCTATCTTAGAGAAATAACATGCTGTAAAATAAATAATTTTCTGAGCACGAGCTTGGGTTGCATTGCCTAAATGTCTTTCTCGAAGAAAATGAAAGATATGGGGAAAATATTAGTTTAAGAGAATTAGGAGTGATTAAATACTGTCTAACAACTGCGATTAGTTAGAAAAGTGTTATAGGAAAATATGTTTCAGGAAATAAATATGTTCATCAAACTTAATGTTTGAAGATTTAAATATTGCAACATTGCAAATAACAAAGAAAAAAAAAGTATGTTAATAATAATTTTAATTCATTTATCTGCGATAATAAATTTTCGAATAAATATAAGAAATATTTTAGACTTAATTATCCCATTTAGACTTTATTTTATGATTTCTAACAGGAGAAAATGGTAACAGGTTGAAAAATCGGTAATGCGGCTTGTGCCTGCTTACACAACTGAAGTGGGTCTTATGTGGGTTTTAAAAGACTTCCATTTAAGTGTCATCGATATATATAATTCACCAAAGCGATTATGTGCAAATAAGCATGACGTGTGACCCTCGCTGGGGTCAACCAATCAGTTTATGGTTCAGCAAGTGGAGGGGGTGGAGAGAAGAGCCGCAGTGGTTCTTGCGTTCACTTGCGTTGTTCCTTCACAGAAAAAAATGTAATCCGTAGGGTATTGGTTATCACGTCCGTTTAAACGTGGAAGCTCCTGTGTTCAAGCCCCTGCAAAAACATTATTTATTAATTTTAAAATAATTGTGTTCGTGCCCATTCCTTTAACTCTTTTTTGGAAACATGGCTGAATCGTCACTAGCGCAATTAAATTACATGGTCACTCCCCACAACAATATATCACCAATAAATTACATGGTCACTCCCCACAACAATAGATCACCAATAAATTACATGGTCACTCCCCACAACAATATATCACCAATAAATTACATGGTTACTCCCCACAACAATAGATCACCAATAAATTACATGGTCACTCCCCACAACAATAGATCCCCAATAAATTACATTGTCACTCCCCATATTACTATACCACCAACAAATGTGACTCCGTATGTTTCACCAAACACAAAACTCATACCCCTTACCCCACACTTCCTATTTCAATCATGTCAAACACTATGACCATTAGATGAAAAGACGCTCCAAGCAACGATCTAAAAGCGCTGTTCGGTCGATAAGTCTTATTGTGGTGACATTCTCTTTACTCACTTCAACTTCACATCTGGGACTCAATTCTGCAGGCCATCAAAAGAAATAGAAGAAAATCCTTCCCTGATATATTAGTAGGCGCCCCCAAAGGCCGTGGGGCTTACTGGTCGTGAAAACGCATAATGTTTTGAGACACGCATTAGGGCTTCTAAAGGAATCTATCAGAAGTTGGTGATATGCGATGTATTGAATAATATCGAATATAAACGAAACATAAGGTAAAAACTTATTTAACATTTCTTTAATACAAAATTTAAAAAATTATAAGTTTTGTTAAGAGATGTTAAAATAGCGCCTACTGCATTACACTATGGAGATTAACTTTTTGCTTCATTATGTTGGGGAACTTTTTACAAGATAGTTGTTAAAAAAAACATTTAACAATTTTGGTTTCAATACATCCAGCAAACAAAATATCACAAACATTTACTATAAAAAATAAAATAAGATGTTAATATAGACCAGAAAAGATGGATTGGCGTTGGTGGGCGAAGCAATACGTCAGATGAAATTCTACGCCTCAAATCCGGCCTATGATGTCAGCTTTGCATTTGCATGAAATGCGGACGCAGTGAAATTACAGTCAAGACAATACAGAAGATGCCAGTTTGGTCAAGAATAGGAGCCATTTTTTAAACCACAAATTGACCGCAATAAATAAACAACAGGAATTATAAGGCTGTGACAGGAAACAAGAACATGTTAATTCATCGACACTGACATGCTAAACATGAAACAGAAACAAAATCATGAGGAATAGAAGAAGGAAAACACAAGATTAATACAGATATCCGTGATAATTAAATTGAATATAATTATGACAGCATGAATTACAAAAATTTCAACCGATCACTAAATTTATCAAAAACACAATTCAATCGGTAACTTGTTGACTTTGTCCAAAAATTAAACTGTTAATATAATAAAAATTTACAAAAGTCGCTGTTATGACGTTCTTATCACATTCTGGTGGGTTGCTCTTTAGCTTTGTCTAATGCTGTGAAAATAAGTATCAATGGGAAAATAGGCTGATTGAAATTCTGTGCTGAAGAATTAATTCTGAACCAATATTTTAAACCGCTATCTTTACTTATCGTTAGAGGAAGAAGCGGTAACATTTACATTGAAATCAATTTATTTAAAAAGTATTTACTGCTTCACATTTACGCTTACAATTTCCTATATAGCTATAGAATTAAAGCTTAGTTAAGGTATTAAGGTAAATGTAAGATTAATCGGGGTGTTGTAAATTAAGTTATGTAAATTAAGTTATAAAGAGTGATTAGTAATGAGGACTTCTCCTGAATTTTTTAAAAACTGATTGGTAAGTGATCTCTTTTCCTACTCACCCCCCCCCCCCCCCCCCAACTGCCACCCCAACACGCAAGCACCAGTTGCCTTGAATCTGATCCCATGGACTCGGAGATGGAGGGGATGGAACCAAACTCCACATCTCATCGATTAAAGGAATCAATTGATCTGGCACCCCCAACCATACACGAACAAAACTATCGCGATATTGGAGGCAGACCTTCCTCGATCTCTGATAGTGTAATAGCAAATAGCCTTGAAAAAGCCAATCAGAAAATCGACCTCCCCGTCAAGTGGATCCGGGTGGCCACGATTATAAGTATCGATCTGCCTTGACCAGAAACATCAGACACGAAATGTGAGAACATGGCCTGGGGTCGAGTCAGATTTTAGTACATATGCTGGGGTCAACTGTTTGAAACGAGAACTTTCAAAGCATTTTATAGCAGATAAGTCATACCAGGTAGAAACAGTTTTTTTTAAAAAGTACATGTATAACGTACATTTTTTAAATAGTTTTTTTATTTTTAGACTCGAACAAAAAAAATTGTTTTGCCCTAATGAAAAGCTTAAAAAATATTTAGAAGATAATTTTAAAAAAAATAATGTGATATTTTATGTATCTCTCAAAAACGCTCGTGTGATAATGTTAAATTATGATTCTCTAGGCACGAAAGAATCACAGTTCAAAAGTTTTCATCAAGCTTACAAATAAAATACGGAGAATTTTTCACTGGTTTGAAATTATTAATAAAGTTACTTAAAGCCCAAATAAGTCAATGTCTCTCGGAGACAGGAAGTGGACGCACTTCCAAATTCCAATAGGTTATTTTAGTTTTTTCGTTTTGGTGCATTCACTCTCACAAGAGTCTGAAACTTACATTGAATGAACATTTCGTGTCACTCGGACTGTATCACTTGGTGGATTCTTCATTTCAAAGATCATAAATTCATGCCTTTTAAAATATTAACTAAATGAGCTTCTCAGAAATTTCCAAACATTATCCCTTACAATCTCTAATACATCTAGCTTCCAGCCCCGCACTAACCCATAGAAACATCTACTTTACTTGTCTTTAATTATATTTTTGTCGAACTAGAACCAACTGTAACCTACTCATGATACACATTTTGTTTTAAAAAAAGAAAAGAAAAAGAAAAATAACAACCTTGTGAAATGTGTATCCAGCAGCAATTGGACAGAAAATTCAGTCGCACAAAATATGTTTCCATAGGACATCAAAATTACTCTTGTAGTTTTGAGTGGGACCAATTGCAATAAGATATGCCTTGCCCCAAGATGACATTTTGTGTTCATCGACAATGTCATGCTTTTATAAATCATATCAAAGCTACAATTCGATAGCTTTTTATTGATTACTTAAAAATAATATTTCTGCTAGATCTATACTTAAAGTAAATTTTTAGACAGCAAGTACATTATACGCTGTGCAATCAAATGTCATTAATATTTGTGATGTTTCAAGAATATGAATTGAAATTGAAACAGACCCACACGTCAAAACAAAGTAAACACTTTATTTTAATACCATTCCGATTGCCGTAAATTTGCTTTACGTGACTCGCACACAAATACGGAATACTTCTATCTGGTCGAGATAATTCTTTTGTGCCCTCAAGGGAAACAATCCAGGGGATATAATACTGTGCTACGTAGTAACATCAAGCGACCTGCAACCAGCAAATGGACTTTAGCCAGTTTACACTAGTATGAGTTACTCTTGGCCCTGGCAAAATGTATAGATTACTTGCGTTTATAGTGAAATGGGGAAAGACAACTATTATTTGGGCTAATTTGGTATTGGGAACTATTGGCTAAGATAAGATATACGCTGTAGTACAATAAGTTAAACCATTATAATTGGCTAGGGTACTGACAGGTATGGGACTGTCCGTTAGGTTAAACCGCTATCGCCATTTTAAACTAATTAATTTTAATTTTCACCTCTCATTATTGTAATTGTCAATGATACATTTTCCTCTTTTAACATCGTGTTACCGCGTGTTAAAATAGATTAAGACACAGTAGTATAAAGTTAGCTTTCAAAACTATAATTTGGCCAGAGTTGTGCTTGAGATAAGCTCATTCTTTTACACAATAGAATAATGTGTTACATCACATATTTGAATTTATTCAGATCAGACTTTGGCTCAGACCAGACTCCTGTCTTGACTAAGTTGACACCAGACTATTGGCTACTTTCAGGCCAGATCCACTGTATTAAATGAGCCATCAGTGTGATCGTCTAAATGTAACACAAAACCTTGACCCAAAACGGACCTATTTACAGATCGGTATTTATAACTCCTTTTCATTATTAATTTCTTATATGTTACATTTGATCAACTAAAAATATTTGTTTAGTAAAACAAAATCGTTATCTTTTTTTTTCTTCTAAATGGTAGATGAGTGAGGGGACTATTACAATGTGTGTTGATTTAGTCAAATTAAACCAGTAAAATTAAGTTCAGCTTTGGAATTTTCTCTAAGTAACAGCTTGAATATAATATGAGGATTATTTTTACTCTTTCATTTGGTGAAATAAATTAAGAAATCGAATCATCCTGTTTTGCCCCTGATTTTTTCCTGCTATAATGAAACTAACACAGCTGGAGGCACAATATTTTCCTTCCCGCCAGGCGTGTTATGGGCTGGTTGCCTGAAGAAACCAGGGAAATCAATTTTCACCACGTTCCATTCAAATTTTTAATAAAGGTCAAAGACAAGAAAAATTCCATGGATAGGCTTTATGCGCAAAAATCTTTCGTACAAAAGGAGCGGTTGTAATATATATGATAAAATATTAAGTAAGAAGATTAGATGAGGTAGATGTAAGATAAGACTTGCAAGGGAAAGTAGGAAGGTTAGATGAGGTAGATTGATAAGATACGACACTTGTAAGGGAAGGTAGGAAGGTTAGATGAGGTAGATTGATAAGATACGACACTTGTAAGGGAAGGTA
>MUZC01001522.1:637963-672362 GCA_002072015.1 Radix auricularia
GGTTGTAATATATATGATAAAATATTAAGTAAGAAGATTAGATGAGGTAGATGTAAGATAAGACTTGCAAGGGAAAGTAGGAAGGTTAGATGAGGTAGATTGATAAGATACGACACTTGTAAGGGAACGTATGAAGGTTAGATGAGGTAGATTGATAAGATACGACACTTGTAAGGGAAGGTATGAAGGTTAGATGAGGTAGATTGATAAGATACGACACTTGTAAGGGAAGGTAGGAAGGTTAGATGAGGTAGATTGATGAGATACGACACTTGTAAGGGAAGGTAGGAAGGTTAGATGAGGTAGATTGATAAGATACGACACTTGTAAGGGAAGGTAGGAAGGTTAGATGAGGTAGATTGATAAGATACGACACTTGTAAGGGAATCCTTGCATCTCAATCCACTATCCCAGTATCAATCTCTCTTATGTAATAAACCATCCACGTTCACTGTCTGGTACCAGGCAATGGACCATTGACCAGTCAACAGCAGACTCTGAATATCGAACACTGGCATTAACAGTGACCCCTGGCGATGTTGACTTAAAGACGCCCGCACTCAGGGAGGACTTAATGGATGTAATGGAATTGTCCTGTAACTGTGAGGACGGCTGAAGGGTAGAGGGGACAGTGGAAACATTTTTAATTAAAGAAACCAAATACAAATCTGTGTCTCTTGTAAATGGTGTGTACTCTTGTGCACTTCACTGTAGCCTATGGAGCTATCCAGTGTTAGGTCGGCGGCATTGTAAAATATTTAGATATAGAGTTTTAGGTTGGTTGTTGATGGCATTTTATTATATTTAGATATAAAGTGTTCAGCAGCGTAAGCTGTTAAGCAAAGGTAAATAAGCGTTGATGATCTAAGAGAAAATTAAACTATATATAGGTATATGATAAGGGAAATGTGAAGCAGTTTTATTGAAATTGAAGTCATGCATTTAGAAGCTGCTTCTAACTTCTTTTTTTTTTTTTTTGTTTACTTGAAGTATAGCAAATATGGTAAAATACAAGAATTAAAAATAAGTCTTAAAACATTTTAAATAAGAAATAATATCTCATTGTCCTTCTACTAGTTTTAATTGAGCTGTAAAATATGGGCAGTAAATCAAATACACTGAAGTGCTGTTAATCATTTATTCTGACATCATCTCTCTATTTCAAACTGGTGTCATCTGAATCTAGTCACATGAGGTCCATTTTAGAATATAATCATATGTCCCATAATCAATTATTCTCTGTCACCTAAATCATTTACTTTGTTTCTATTTAATCTTTTACACTGGTGTCACTTCTACACCTTCGGGTCATCTCTAGTAACCTCGTTATGTAGCTTCAAAACTTTCCCCCCAGCAAGGCTTTCAATAACAATCCGACCAGTTAGAGATACATCGAGTAGGAGCACATCTTACCCATCACCCAGTGACAAAAGGACTCATCTAACCAGATATCGAGTGATGATACACTGACACCTGATACCCGGTCAGGCCAGAACTGAAAGTTTTGTTGTTATTCCAGTCTCACCCTCTCATCGTAACACCATTTCCCCGTTGGTATGAATCATTGAATACGATGTAAGCTCGAATTGACTTAGTAGAACTTCGATAACATCCTCATGATTAGGCGTGAGGGAGGGGTCGGATGGGAGAGTGAATTTAACACCCCTCACCAATTACAGTGTGGAATTTAGCATGAAAATGACCAGGTGTATCAAAAACGTTGAATTTAATATCATTTGTATTTAAATAAATATTTTTTTTTTATCCTTGAAGTCTTTCAACTCACAGGATGTTTTTTATTTGTATGAATGAGAAACATGACAAGTCAACTATGTATCCTTTATTTTATTTCATTAGCTAATTTCGGACTAGCGAGAGATGATCTGAAGTAGAGTTGTGCTAATTTGAGCTGGAAATATGATATTGGTGTATTAGTTCCAAATAACATCAAACTGAAGTCGTAGGCTTAAATATAAAACGTGTTACTTCTACTGTTATAAATAATAGTATGTTACAAATAATATCTGAAGTAAATATTTCAGTAGCAAGTTTTCCAATTAAAGTGTTGTTTTAAAATAGTATTTCCACTTACGGGAAAATATTTAAAACAAACAATTTGGCTTTCTTGTTACTCCTGCAACAATCAAAGCATTCCAGAGCATTCTATTGGCTGCTGCAGAGTGCTGAATGCGGCCATCGTGACTCTAACACAGAAAACATATAGTAAGTCATTGGAACTGTCTGGTACCAAAAAACCCAAGCAACCTTCATAGCCTTCCCCACCTGTGGATCATTTAATATTTTAAAAACTACAAAAAGTTACTGAAATTCACTTAACTGCGATAACATATAAATAAATATAATCTTTCTTAAAGGGCCATCCGTAAAGTAGGTCACGCTATTTTTTACCATTTTAAACTCCCCCAATCCCCCCTGTCACAGACTGTCACAAATGTCTGACACCCCCTACACACACTTTAAGTACGTCACACTTTCGAAAAAAATCATTTTAATTTAAAAAATAATTAAAATTTAACACAAAACACCGTGACGTCACACATGTCCGGACACCCCCCTCCCCCTGTCACAAACAGTCACACTTTCTTACACCCCCTCCCTCTGAAGCGTGACGTACTCTATTCACATATTTGACATGAATAACATATTTCTCGCATTTACATATTTGACATAATAAACAGATATTAATCAGGTGTGACAGAAACATTCCTGCCCCAACCCACCCCCACCCTGAACGCCCCCTCAGATCAAGGCCACGTGTTGACGTCACGTGACATGTGTTCCGTTAAAATGTTCCAACAACGAAATTTTTTTTTTTGTTGATATCATTAAAATCAGCTTTGGGCGGAAAAGAAACTGTTGACTCTTGCTACAACAAACACCTCGTTATCCAATCAATAATTTAAAAAACATGTTTGCTTAGAGCCCATTACCTCGAGTTGTGCTGGCCGAGGCGTGTTTGAGTTGGCAAGGCGCGTGAAAAGTGGGGCCCTTCCTGAATGCATTGACCGTACGTGTGGATACTGGACAGTTTTGGCGTGTACGATGTGTGTGTGTGGGGGGGGAGTGTGGCGGTGAGGTATGGGGAGGGAGCCTGTGTCCCATTTCAGGTTGTAGAGAGGATGTGTGTGGGGGGGAGAGTGTGGCGGTGAGGTGTGGGGAGGGAGCATGTGTCCCATTTCAGGTTGTAGAGAGGATGTGTGTGTGGGGGGAGGGAGGGAGCCTGTCTCCCAATTAAGTTTGTAGAGAGGATGTGCGGAAGTGTGTGTGGGGGGAGAGTGTGGCGGTGAGGTGTTGGGAATGGAGCCTGTGTCACATTTAAGGTTGTAAAGAGGATGTGTGTGTGTAGGGGGGAGTGTGGCGGTGAGGTGTGCGGAGGGAGCCTGTGTCACATTTAAGGTTGTAGAGAGGATGTGTGTGTGGGGTGAGAGTGTGGCTGTGAGGTGTGCGGAGGGAGCCTGTGTCACATTTAAGGTTGTAGAGAGGATGTGCGGAAGTGTGTGTGGGGGGTAGAGTGTGGCGGTGAGGAGTGGGGGAGGGAGCTTGTGTCACATATAAGGTTGTAAAGAGGATGTGTGTGTAGGGGGGAGTGTGGCGGTGAGGTGTGGGGAGGGAGCCTGTGTCACATTTAAGGTTGTAGAGAGGATGTGTGTGTGTGTAGGGGGGAGAGTGTGGCAGTGAGGTGTGGGGAGGGAGGCTGTGTCCCATTTAAGGTTGTAGAGAGGATGTTTGTGTGTGTAGGGGGGAGAGTGTGGCGGTGAGGTGTGGGGAGGGAGGCTGTGTCCCATTTAAGGTTGTAGAGACGATGTTTGGAAGTGTGGAACAGACGGAGATATAATTAAAATGATATTGCTTCTATTGGGGAGGGGCGAACTGTATATAAAATGGGTCTGGAAATGAGCATGGGTTTTCCATGAATGAAATAATTTGCATTTTTATTTTAAAAACAGATGAGCTTTTTACATGGCGGAATTACTTACTTCTATTATTCTCCCACTTTTATAGCTCTTCTATATCTTTTTGTAAGAATTTCTTTCTTGTTCTGATTTAATTGCTCAATAGCTAATACTTATACAACTATCCGCCAAAAAAAAAACAACTTTTATTTCTTTGAGATTCTGTCTGGTAAATCATTCATTGTGGATTTGTAAACGTAGCGGGCCTAAGACAGTTCCTTGGGGGACTTTGATTAAACTGATATGGGTTTTGATTTAGTTCTAATATTTTTTTACAGTTTGTTCTCTGGTTATTATGACACCTTGAATACTATGAAGTTAAGGAGCAGAGATAGCAAAAAATTTACATTTTTTTGGGTGAACTAGAATTGTGAACTTCATAAAATGCTTTTTAAAAGTCTATAAATAGTTTATCTATTATATAATTATTAACCAATCCTTTTAAAAAGTGGTCTTTAAAAGGGATTTCATGTATCACCCACATTAAGAAAATTCTGATTCAAAATCATTATATTTTATGATAAAAACGTTATGGTTGAATTCAGTCACACAGTAAAGTAGATACAACATAAGAGGGGAAAACATGCGCTACTTTAAAAAAAAAAAAAAAAAAAAAAAAAAAAAAATATCAAAGAACCAGAATGGTATTTGCAATTTGTCACATATAATAAACGAACAATAAAGCCCGTCCAAGGATGTTCCACAGTCGTTTCGGTGGCACGTTGTCTAAGAGTAATAACAGTAATGATTATCAGGAGTGACACAATTCAAGATTGGAACACAGTACTGAATGATGACAAAAATACAGCACGAAAAAATAACTCGTTTTAACGTACTTTTAAATTTTTTCAATATGTAAATGAGATTTAACTTTTATCCGCCAGTAATAGGCTGTTGGAGTGTGTAGGAGTTTGAGGGCTTCGACAATAATCATCAAATAGATACAATATTACTAGACTTCTTAAAAGCATTTGACCAAGTTCACCCCCTTAGTTTTAAAAAAAAACAAAAAACTTAAATACTTTGGAATCTCTGAACCCTTACATTACTGGATCCAAGATTTCCTTTTTTTGTAGGGAGCAAACTATAACAATTAATGGATCTAAATATCCACAAATAACGTTGTTCTACAAAGAATTGTGCTAGGTCCCTTACTTTTTAAAAATTTATATAAATGATTTTCCCAACAACATCTCAACGGTAACAAAAGTAACGATATTTGCTGATTATTGTTTAATCTATAAAACAATTAAATCATAACAAGATAGCAAAATTTCACAAAAGGACTTGAATGAATTGATAAAATGAATAAATTAACTGGAGTATGTCTTTCCACCCTGAATAGTGTCAACTGTTAAGAGTAACAAAAACAGGAAACAAATAAGTTTAAAGTATTTAATTTATGGACAAGAGAACAACCACAAATTAGGATGAAAAATACTTAGGAGTAATAATAATGAGAAACTATCAGGGAATCCCCGTGTCAATGAACTTATTAAAAAATCAAAAAAAATCTGAGGCTCTATAAAAAGGAACTTTAAAAAATGTATGAGAGATATAAAACTAAAATTTTACCTTCTATTGGTGAGACCTGTACTATAATATGCATCTTTTGTTTGGGAACCATTCACCAAAGAAAAGATTGATAAACTAGAACACAGTCAAAAAAGAGCTGGCAGATAAATTACTGGAGAATATTCAAAATTGACAAAAATAACGCCATTAGTTAAATCATGAAACCTTTAAACATAAGAGGATAGAAGAACCGAGAGTAAAGTAGTAATTATACATAAAGCAACTAATTCTAATTTAGAGATACAACACAAAGATAACTTAATACAACCCTCAAATAGACATAATGATAAACAAATCTTCCTTATTATGTATGCAAGAACAAACACATGCAAATTTTTGGTTTTCTCGGCCTGAATTCAGGCGTGGTATGAGTTGCCTGAAGAAACCAGGAAAACCAACATTTTATTAACATTTAAAACTCCAATAAGAATACAGGACTAGACACAAACCAAAGATAAGCGAAGGACGAAATAATCTTCAGTATAGAGGGAGCCTCTGCAACAGATAAAATAAGAAGATAAGAAGGATTAATCGCTATCGAGGACCGCACAGACAACTGACATTTTATTACATTCGACGAGTAGCGAAGCCCGTCCAAGGACGTTCCGGCGTCGTTTCGGTGGCATGTTGTCTAGGGATAACAGTCGTGATTATCAGGAGTGACACACTTCAAGATAGGAACACAGTGCTGAATGATGGAAAAATAGTGCACCAAAAAATAACTCGCTTTGAAAGTCCGCGTAAATTTGTTCAATATTGAAATGAGATTTAATTTTTCTCCGCGAGTGATTGGGTGTAGGAGTTTGAGGTACCAATCGCTATCGAGACCCGCAGAGACAACTACCTTTTATTATATAAGATGTGAGCTAAAGAACGATATATTTTATTCTTTATTACACTGTGGTCAAGATACCAGCCCACCCCCCACACCAGGGGCGGATTAAGACTGCACGGAGCCCCGGGCTGCAATCAAACGGGGGCCCTATCCAGCCATCGTCCCTTAAAATAAAATGATTGTTAACAGCTAATATATGACAGTAACTAAATAAAAATAATAATGAAAAAAAAAACGAACACGAAGAAATAACTGTTTGAAGTGTTTGCGGTAAGTTACAATTAAGTGTGAAAAGAAAAAAATAATTTTCTACTGCTGGGAATCGAACCCGACACCGGTTGAATCACGCGCATGTGCTCTCTCCACATGGCCAGCAGAGCTTGTCTAACATGATAAATTTTTTAAAATATAAGTTATATTTTATACTTTGTTCTCTAAGTGAGCCAATTAAATCAAGTTTTTTCGATTATTAAGACTGAAACGCGATCAGTTGTATAGATCATATTTATAAACTTATTTAATTTATTATATTTTCAAGGGTTTGTGCAAACATTTGTACACTTTTATTATAAAATATAAAAAGTTTGGGGGCCCCCAAACCGTCGGGCCCCCCTGGCTTTAGCCCGCTCAGCCCCCCCCCACCCAAACACACATTTAAACTTACAAACATAAAAGTAAAACTTTCCCTAAATGTTATTTAATTTAATCTTTTACCTGTATTTTCGTATTGTAAACAAGTAATGGGAAAAATAAATCCTCAAACAATTTAGTTCTAATTTAACGGATCAACTTTTAAAAAGGTCAACTTCCCTCGGGTATTCACCCAAAGTTACAAACATTAAAAAATACATTTCTAATAATTTCTATGCGATGTAGAATCATCTTCTTTACGAAATGGTTGAAAGCAGATATTACTTGACATTGTCTATAGACTGAGAAAGGGAGCTGGACCATGAGAGTGGCCGTCAAGCTAATGGGTCGTATGTTTGAGCATTCAATTGACTTTGCATTTTCTGACACGCGACTTCACTTAGTTTGGGATGGGGGCGGAGAGAGAGAGATTGTGACCCATTTCTACAAACTGGTACAGCACAAGGTCAGATGGTCAGATATCAAACTCCCAATGGGGCAACCTTCATACAAGTGCCAACTGGTCACCCGCCCCTCTTTACTCCACTTTGTTACAGTCTCCGTTTTTGTTCACACACACACACAAATACACACATTCTAAATGTTGTCGTGATATTTTCATCCAGCTCAGTGCCCCACAAAACCACACGGACGTACCTAAACTAACAAACACAGAAGGGGAAACACACATTGCCCCAGGCACACACACCCACACACACGTACCTAAACTAGCAAACACACAGAAGGGGAAACACACATTGCCCCAGGCACACACACCCACACACACGTACCTAAACTAGCAAACACACAGAAGGGGAAACACTCATAGCCCCAGGGACACATACACCCACACACACGTACCTAAACTAACAAACACACAGAAGGGGAAACACACATTGCCCCAGGCAATATACACCCACACAGCCACGTACCTAAACTATCAAACACACAGAGGGGGAAACACACATAGTCCCAGGCACACATACAAACATACACCCACACACATACGTATCTAAACTAACAAACACACAGAAGGGGAAACACTCATAGCCCCAGGGACACATACACCCACACCCACGTACCTTAACTAGCAAACACACAGAAGGGGAAACACTCATAGCCCCAGGGACACATACACCCACACGCACGTACCTTAACTAGCAAACACACAGAAGGGGAAACACTCATAGCCCCAGGGACACATACACCCACACGCACGTACCTTAACTAACAAACACACAGAAGGGTAAACACACATAGCTCCAGGCACACATACAAACATACAACCACACACAAATATGCACTTACAAATAAAACTCCACGCCCACATTCACTCATAAATACACGTACACACATAGACACTCAAACAAGCTTGCGCACACGCACACACACAATCACACACAGAAACAAACATAGACAAAAAACGAAAATTTCACACACACACACGCAAAAAAATATAACGCAGTCGGACAGACACCCATGCATAAACATAAACACTAACACATACATACCCACACTAAAGGACAGACTTACGGACACACACACAGACACGCATATCCTAAACTAAAATTTTAAGAAAATATATTTCTAAGCCGAAGAAAAAACCCCGAAGCTGGAAGCCAATCAGTGGATGCTGGGCTCTGGACCTGGTGTTGACAAACTGAGATCCCAACCCTCGCAGCTGGCTCGCCTTCGATTTTTCCAGTGAACATCCATACTCGTGGCACGGCGGGCCCTTGTTTGGGGTGGGGACGGCTTGGGCTGAGGGGGCCATATCTGCGGTGAGCATCGCATCTCTGTCCAAGATGGCGACCCTGTAGCTGGTCACTCATCAGTTTTGTTTGGTCCACACGTGAAGTTCTTCCATTGAATCCAGGGAATAGGACCGGTCGCACAAACAAATGATGTGAGTAAAAATTATTTAATTCTGAATGTATTTGGTTAATTTAGGTACGTAAAATGACAGTCGAGTTATGTATATTTTATAGGACCAGCGATTTCGTTTTGTTATACTCTTGTGTTATAATTGTAAAACACAGCATAAAAAGTGAGTGTACAACTGAAAGTCTTATGTCAAAATATTGTGTTTTGAATTTTTTCTTTTATCCCTTAATGGATTTTGTTTTAATGTCCATTTTGTCAGCTTTATTCAAAATTACTTGGAGAGTGGGGAAATTTTTTGTGCTGTTATGAGCTTTTAAGTTTATCAACAGTAAACTTATCGACCAACCGGACTTAGAATTTCTTGACCAGCCATAAAATAAACACGACAGTTTAAAGCCCTCCCTCCCACCATATAACTTAGAAACACTGACCATAACGATCGAGCAACACTGTCATAAGAAAGATGTTTTGTTTTACTTTTTATTTGTACATTTCTAAGTCAATTGTGACTCAGGTGGTATATATTATATTTTTTTTTAAAATCTAGTCTCAAAGGCTGTCTACCTGTCATCATTTTATTTATAGAATATCACTGGCTATCTACCTGTTTCATACTATTTATAATATTACAGACTGTACTCCTGTCACATACTATTTATAGTGTTACAGGCGGTCCACTGTCTCATACTATGTACAGTCTCACAGCCTGTCCACTGTCTCATCCTATTTACTGTCAGGCTGTCCACCCTCTCACACTATTTACAGTCTCACAGCCTGTCCACTGTCTCATAATGTTTACATGTAGTCTCACAGCCTGTCCACTGTCTCATAATATTTACTGTCAGGGTGTCCACCTGTCTCATTACAAAATCCCTACTGCATGACTACATGTCAGACACTATGTACACAGTATCACAAGCTAAATGGCTGTCGAGTAATGTCAGTCTGAACAAAGGTCTTAAGTCATATCAAGTTGCCCACAAGTCTGAAATGCTACTCTTGTTAATCCAGAGTTGAGATTTAGAGTCGAAGAATACGACCACTATTACGTCCCAGTCCAGGGCCAGCTTTCGGGAACTGGAGGCCTTATGCGAAGTGAATTTGGTGGCCCCCAGTGAAATAGAAAAAAAATATGGAAAGATACTTGTGCGAGGCCCCCACTAATGATTAGACTAATCGGGGGCCCTAGGCGGCTGTCTTGTTTGCCTGTGTCTAAAGCCGCCCCTGGTCCCACAAGTTTTCACCTTTTCAATGCACAGTGCAAACCTTTAAGGGACTTGTACCTAGCTGCACGCGGCTTAAATATTTTTCACCTGGTGGTTGGGATACTTCTTGTGTCCAATCTTTTTTGCACCGTTCATAAGTATTTGATATAACTTATTTAGATAGAAACTCAAGGTCAGTTGTGTGTATATGAAACGCCTTCGATAAACCTGAGAGCCTCGTTAATGACGGCAACACAACTTTTCCAATTCAAAATTTTCTAGGAAAGGACTAAATGGGTATGCGTATTTATGACAAAGTTTTCAACGCTGAGAAAAAAGAGCTCTGGGAACACAAGTGCATGGACGCTATGTTTTCTGTAGAAGGTTTGCTATTGGCGGTTGCTTGTTTGGAGTTTACTGGGTGATTGGTGGTTGTTTAGTGGTTGTTTGGTGGTTACTTTGTGGTTGTTTGGTGGTTACTTTTTGTTTGTTTAGTGATTGCTTTTTAGTTGAAGTATCCTAAACAATTGTCCATTATTACATTTTTTTTAAAAATGTGACAACCATGTAAACTGGTTGCTAGTCTTACTTTAAGTTCTACATTGTTCACTTTGACAACTATGTATAGTATCTTCTAGCCCATTTTAAGGTCTATATTGTTCACTTTGACAACTATATATACTGTCTGCTAGTCCATTTAAAGGTCTATATTGTTTTACTTTGACAACCATGTATACTATCTGCTAGTCCATTTAAAGGTCTACATTGTTCACCTTGACCACCATGAATGATGATTTTGACAAGAAAATTTCGGACCTTTTTGGTTATTCCTTTATCTGAATTTTCCTCATTGACATTTCATTGCCACAATAAGTCGTGATCTTCCAGTTTGTGGAAAAAACATTGGATCCACCAGAAAAAGTTTGCAGTTATAAGCTTATCCAAGTTCCAGTAGTTTAAAGCAGCAGACAGGACCCCCACACCCTCACTTGGATGTGTCGGAGGAAAACAATCTTTTCACAGTTTGCATTATTCCTTTTGAAGCCCACATGTGATTGAAAGGAGAAGCTGAGGTACTTGGAAGCCCACCTGATAGACAAAGTGTTTGTATTCTTGTAGTGTACACTGTACAGTACATAGACCAAAGTAAGGATCTATCTTTCATCCACCTTCACTATACACAATTTTAGGATTATTCGACGGTAGATGTTTAAAAGATCGTGAATCACTCCTTTCTTCTCATCCAGGAATGGCTCGGCTCTATTAATTTAATATTAATATCTTTTTAAAAAAAACACACACACAACTTTAAATGGACACGACATAAATGAACACCCAATCACGATTTACAAACATTCCTTCGATTGAAGTATCGCCTTGTCAGACTTGAAATAACTCTCATTAAATATCGAGCACGACTACACTTGTATCTTACATAAATCACTGTGTTTGTTAATTCTCGTGGACGGTGTGATAACGAGGCGGCGCCGAGCGCAAATCACACAGGTTTGTTTACTTGCACCGCGACAGTGACGTCATACCAGGGATGTGTGGGTGGGAGAATAGAAGGGATCGGAGTTCAGGGAGTCATGTGATCGATCCCTTTGGTGTAGCGATCCGTGCACTGTGAGTGATGGTGCTTTGACAATAAATGACTCCCAACACCTTATTTTCAAGTACGTCTACTTGGGAGACTTATCTCTGTTTGCAGCCAACCAAACCTGTTTAAACGTTATCCAATAATGTCACAAATCTGTACACTAAATATTGCTGTAGCGTCTATTTACTTGCTCCCCTCTTTATCAGCAATGATAATCATTTTAAGTTTATTAAATTTATGCATCAGCTTTAATAAGAAATGTTGTATTTGTATCACATGAAGCCAAATTTGTATATACAATAATATAAACCATAAAATATCCACACACAAAATTTATAAGCTATTACAAATTAGAAAAGAAAACTTTCAATGCATTATAATTTTCATATGGAAAATATAAAAATTAAGCATTAGAGTCAACTATAATTTTGTCCAGGGCCATCTGTCAGCCATTTATAAAATTTTAAATTTAAAAAAAGCAAATATTTTAAAATAACGCTATGGTGTTGTTTGATAATAAAATAATCGAAGTGAATCAATTCAATGTTCAACAAAGGTATAGATCTAAGGCAAAAGAGTGCAATTAGCTATCGACATCAAAAGCCAAGACTTTGTTATATTAGACTTACTAGTATTCAAATCGACTACTGGTAGCAACTAATCGAGTACATCTTTATAAAAAAAAATCTCATAGAAGAAAAAAAAACGTGCTGGCTTAGTGAATGTCCTTGACCCAGACAATGCTATGAACAGGTCATCGATTGCAAAGTACTTGCTCCGGGGCAGACCAACAGACCGACTGACACATTAACAAACATGCATTCAGATACTGGCATCGGCGTTGAAGCCGCACGGACAGAAGAATGGGGGAAAAAATCACCTGGTCCCCCCAAATGGAGTGCTATGATTTCCGGTCATGCTCGGTACATTCATTAAACTCCGAGTGTGGTGGCGAGGGTTTGTGAAGACGGCCACATCTATCAGCTTATTATTAGGTGTACGCTGGGCTTATGTCCACCACTTCATCATATCTGGTCAAACCTAGGGGAATACCGTAACCGTTTTTATTTATTGACGTGGGTCGGGGAATATATCCTAACACAATCATCCAATACCCGGGGGCCAAACAAGAAATCTGACTTTTGTGAAGGGAGAGAAGCACATTTTCCCGCCTATTGATCAGAATAAAGACATTGCCGTGACCTTCAAATATTAATCTTAGGTTTCGATATGTAAAAAAAAATTAAAAAAATCAGCCTCTAGAAGCTATGACTCTTGCTACTGTTGGTTGCAGTAGCAAAACTCCCATCCCCCCTCCCACTTTATCTCGTACTGTTAGTTAATATCCATGTTGTAATGCGGCACACTTTCGTAATGAATCACAAAATTAACAATTAGAATTTCAATTAATGGCACAAAACGTGTTTTTTAAAATTTCATATAATACATAAAGCATTAACGAAAAACATAATCTATTGAATTATTGTTTAAACCCATGAAGGATATCCAATTGTTTGTACATCAATCCTTTAACCAGATCAATGATTTTCATTTACAGTATTTGGTATTTAAATTTTAATTTCTTAATTAAAACTCCATTTAAAAACACAACATATATTTTAAAAAAACGTTTAAAAAAACTACAGGCAATTGTAATTGTCTTATGATGCCGAGAAACTACGTGTTGTGAGTGTATTTAGCTCCAGAGCAACACTCGATTGTTTCTCTGTTTACACGGAACTTAACAACGATCAAACAAGAGAAACCGGCCACTAACACACATTCCTATCGTGCCATTTATTCCACTGCAGCTAAAGCATTCTTAATGATCACACCGGAATTTCCTGCTTGAGCTGTCGGAGATTATTCATATTTCCCATATAAAAAGCATCCTTCGATTCGGCCTTAATATCTCCTGATCATTTCACATTAGAGGGGACTAGGTGTACTGTGGGAGGGAGGTTGTAGGTAATAGAGCGATCTATCTGGACAGCACGCGTCGTCACAATGGCCAACCCCCCCCCCCCTCATCAGAACTACACTACCGCTGTTGTTTGCACTAGGCCTCAATAATTAATGGATGTTGAAATGTCAATAAATGTGTTCTGTTAACGGCTCCAGTTCACGATATGGTCGCTTACACAACGCCCTGAAATAATTTGAAAAGTGTCATTTTTAAAAAATGTAACTTATTGCGTTATTTTGTTACAGAACGTCCGCTGCTTGTTGACATAATAAAACTCATGTGTTTGAATGACGTGTATAGAATTCTCAGCCTGACCAGTGAAATGACGTTGAACGAGTCCCAATACAAATTGTATACAAATATTTGTCATACTCAAAGAAATAAACAGGCACACTTCAGACTGGGGTCCTTCAGTTTGTACAGTCACTTTGTTTTATCGTGTTAGCTTCATAATTTAATGGAGGTGGTTCAGTTTAGAGTTTATCTTATCTTAGATATACAGACGCTCCTTCTATGCAGAAGATAATTGCGTCCACAGACCATGACAGATGATCTGTTGGCAAGTGATGCAGCGGTCACATGCCACGGCTATAAGGGTTCCACGCATTACCCCAGCCGCCTAACTATTGTCTAGTTAGGTACCCATTCGGAGCTGGGTGACTCGGGGACTCCTCAGTCCCCGAGAACAAATCCTCACCTTCGTGTGTATTCGAACTCGTGACCATCGGTATGACAGTCGAGAGCGCTACCTCTCGACCACCACGTCCCAGTTTTATAAACTGTTCGACTTTATAGATGGATGGGCACTGTGTTATTGGACAGAAAACCAATAATCTAGAAATTTCATAATAATATAATGAAATTTTAATGAGATCATGATTATGTGGAACAAATACTTTGGAATATTGCATAGTCTATGATATTTTTTAATCTGGAACACTACATAATGTGTCGATGGGAATGTGGCTGACGTCACAGAGGATCTTTTGGAAGGTATCACGTTTCGCAAGATATGTTGAATATTTGATGCATATTGAAGCACATTATCACTCGCTGACCTTGAGCTCGGGGATTTGACCTTTCAGTGCTGGCGTTGGAATATTTTCTACGATGGGTTATTAGTTGTGACGTTCAGACTCGCGTGACGAAATGTGGGTAAAGAACATACGTCATGTCAGCTCGGTATTCAGGCACGTGTCTGGGCGAGGTGCAAAGAAGTGCTCTGCCATAACGCACGCTCAGTCTGAAATACAAAACGGTAACTATGGGCGCCACGCATTCTAGGGAGATCCTGTCTGCTAGGGCCACTTTGTCAAACAAATGACATCACGCCTATGAGCAGCAAATCATCTAGGAACACCACGTGAACTAGGGCATCACGTTACCTAGGGTTAACAGTGCGTAAAGACAGTGATGTAGCTTGGCCTCTTTGGGGGAGGGGGGCTTCATTTTGACCAGTGGCGTAATTTTAAATATTTAATGCAAAAATTCGGGCACTTCTTTGGGGGGCCCCTCTCAAGAGGGGGCCCGGAGAGACTTTTGAATTTGTACCCTCCCACCCCTCCTCTAGCTACACAACTGCAATAAGTTGTGGCACGACATCTAGCGTCAAAGTATTGACATCATACAATTGGTGGAGGATTTCATCAGATCTAGGACGATCTAGGAGCCCCTCCTAGCTGTGAGAGAATAGCAGAAGATGAAGAGGTCACAGAGCACAATCTTTAATAACATCTGTCGTGACCTTCTTAGTCAGGAAGTCGGGACGTATATATGGACATGCATTGACATTATGTTGATCTGAAAATGTATAGGATCATTCGTGAATGTTTTAATGAATCCTATATAGGCCTGGTCTTAATATGGCGCAGAGATTTTAATAGAAGTATTGGGGCTATAAAAAATCCTTTTTTTCAAGTACAAATATCATAAAAATTTAATAAAAAATACGAGTCAATATATAAATGTAGGTACATTGAGAAGGAAGTATCTTTTCATCTATTTGTTAATTCTTTGTTCATTAAAGTCAGCTTATTGAACTTGAACAAGGAAAAACAGTTTCGTAATTTCACTATGCTAAAATTTTTAGAACAGAGGGATTTGACTTTATTTTTGTTTCAAAACATTGTTCCCCTAAACTGTATTCTAAAAATGGAACCATTACTCATTGAGCTATGACGTCTTCCGGTTTTAGACATGACAAACTCTATTGTAACATAGAAATACGCCCACTAAGTTGATCTAATCTACTAGAAAAATTACAATTACATTTAGGACTATACTTACTACTAGTGTATTACCCGTAAAAAATAACGGAAGTTTTAAAAATAAATATATTTCAGCTGAAATAGATTATTTTAGTATCGTTTGTGTAATTGTATCTTTTGCCTAAAAGGCGTATAGTAAAAACTCAGAAAATGTAGAGATGAAGAGAGAAACATTAAATCTTATTTCCAAACTGAACAATTTTATGCGGACGTACGAAAAAAGGTTAATTAGATGCATAATTATTTTTTCAAGGCTTCTTTTTTTTAGCGGTGCCCAAATAGCGTTACGAACGAATGACCACACATAGCAAATTATAAATATTTGATGACATTTTCTTTCATATAGAACCTAAGCAACTCCATGATTTTGTTTCGTCTCATGGCAACTCTGACAGTTGAGACTACGTGATTTTCCTTTTGTACCAGGTTGACCTAACGCGATGTCATCTAATGATCAGAGGCGACTCACTGCTGACGTCATGTATGCCACGGTCAAACCTTTCGATGAAGTCTAATGCCACTTTTAACCAAATCTCTTTTCACCATTTCTTTCTATTAAGCCTCCCATCAATAAACCTCCAAAACAAAAACACATAATCCCAAAAAATATTCAAACAAAGCAAATTTCAGACATGTAGTTCCCGCCGGCTCCCCCCAACTCCCATGCTGCTTCCACACGACACAGACACGCCAATGATTGTAGATAAGTGAGGGGTACGGAAGGCAGATGTGTGAAGCAGTATCGAGTCATCGATTGATTACCTTCGTGTTAGGCAGATGTTTTGTCAGTCTCAATACCAATAGAAGACTGGATATTTCCCCACCCCCTGATATTTGTTACACAACCAACCTCATCTCTGGCACATGTTTAGTGGATCGCGGGGATTGTAACATTTTCAAGGGGACGCTTCAAGAGGGATAAACATGCTGACGTGACGAGAAACGGTGACGATTCATGATAGTTAACAATTTTATCCTAACTGCAATTATTACATTAATTATGAATTTTAAAATTATTACAATTATTACACAGTTACTATAAACCTAATACCAATATTCCCAGAAATAGCATTATTGCAATTAGTATCATTCCTAATTTTGTTAGCCAGAGGCGTCACTAGGGTTGGTGACACCCGGGGCGGTAGCTCTTGGTGCCACCCACTCTCGATTTAACCCATAGATGTACTCCGAGTTTTTTAGTGCCAAATTATTATATAGAATTTTTCATTCTGGCGTCACCCCCCTGATGGTGTCACCCGGGGCGACCCTCCCCCACCGCAACCCCTAGCGACGCCACTGTTGGTAGCTAATCTTGATGGATGTCAAACGATGATCTAAAGCAGTACTTCTCAAAGTGGTTGTCCACCGACAGGTGTCGGTCAATGTTCCCTCTAAGGTTCGTTGGTCCATGATCAAAGTAAGAAAACTCGCGTGCAAAGCTGCACAGCATCCATTTTTGTGTTATATTTTACAAAATTTGCTGCGCGGTAAATATAAACAGCTGCGCGGCATCGGTCAGATATCTGCGCTGCCTTGCAGCAGCAAGCAGCGCAGCTTAAATGTAACAATGTTGCCGGTCAGTGGGCCATCCGCTGCCGGTCCGTGGGCCGTCCGCTGCCGGTCCAAGGAAATTATCACGAAAGGACAGAAAAATATAATTATATCTTTTTTGCTACCAATAATACTAACCCTATGAATATTTCAAATTTTCGTAAATAAACATATAAAATACAATGAATAACATTTTTCTACCACGTCAGTAGAGTGAAAATAGTGCACCGGTACCTGGTGCAAAGGAATAATTCCTCCCGGTCCGCCATAATAAAAAAATTAGAACATTTGTCGTCTGCTCATAGTTGCTGCTTGTAAAAGTTGTTTTACCTCACATTAAGTTATTAAGAAACTTGTTTCACGTCTTACCCTAACAATCAATCTGCATCACGTGATTCTATCACTTATATAATTGGTTTGCATTCAGATATTAACTGTTTCAATTTTTCCACTGCTAATACCCACCATGGATTGATAAACATTTTTAAATTCAGTTTTAAGGGTTGGTTGGGGAGGGGGTGTATCTCTTTACTCGTAGTTAGGAAATAACTCAAGGGAAATTAGAAAGTGATCTCAGAGAAAAATCTAGGGTACTAAAGGGAGATGACTGTCTCTGTGTTTGTTGGGCTTTGTGAGGGGGGATGTTAGGAGACACTTGATTTATATCTTTAGGGAGTTTTCTTTTGACATCGCCGCCTTTGATGGGACGTTCGCAGACATATTCATAACTCACATTTTTGTGTACAGTCTACATCCCTTAAATATTGTAAATGTCATCATCGGATTGATCAAACTATATGCGTGTGTACAGATTATAGCCATTAAATATAAATGTCATCATTGGATTGATCAGACGATACCTGTGTGTACAGATTATAGCCATTAAATATAAATGTCATCATCAGATTGATCAAACTTGCATGTGGTCCTTGTAATTAAGACTTTCAGAATATTCCCTTCAAAACGTATCCGATTGATGCGTAATCAGTTTCTCTTATCTGACTTCTAGTTCATTTTTAAAAAGTTTTAGGGAAATAATTAATCTTTAATTCATTTGATCTAACCAGAATCTAAAGTATTTTGTTATATCATTGAAACGTGACTCTACCACGCCTTTAATGAATAGTTAAGCCCACCATGCCTAAATGTGAGAGGCTATTTTGATTTGGGTTAGTTCACGCATTACACACATATATAATAAAATATATGCAACTTTCACATCCGTCATGCAAACATTCTTACAGATTTTGTTTGTTTTTTTGTCTTAACTCGTTTTCGCAGAAGTAAAAAAAATAACTTTCATAGATTATTGTTTTCTTCTGACCTTCCTCAGAAGTCAAATAGTTGTTTAAGGTATTCTATTCGATAATGCTAACTATAGAAAATTTTAAATGAAAATTTAGGGCACGTTTTAAAAAATAGAAAGGTCAATTTTTTTTAAAAAAAGCTCCATAAATTAAAGCTATATCCCTAGCACGTCGTCACTAGATACGTGAGTAGTTCAACAGTTGCCAGCAGTCTTGGGAAGTTTATGCCAGTCAATTTTCACTACAAGTCACTGTAAAAAATCGTAATTGAACTCCACTTTATTGAACTCAACATTTTTTTAAAAAAGCATTATATCAACATGTTGCAATTTTAAAAATCTCATTTTACAAATTCAACGACATAAGTTTTAGGAAAAGGATACAGCCACAACAGACGTGAAATAGCAACCATAACATTGAAAGATAAATTCAGAATAACCTGGATAATTTCTCGAACATTATGTTTCACTATTTAAACAAACGAATACCATTAACGTGTGTTTTAAAAGAAAATGTGGTCGCTAATCATGTACCCTTATGGAAGGCTCCTCTCTCTGTCCAATGGAAACAACGTCAAATAAATTTTCATCCTTGGCCTGCTCATTGAAACGCTATCAAAACTTCTGATCACGCCCTCAGCTCCTAAGCTCGTGTCAGCACGGCTCATCAGATGTCGCCTCGTACACACTTTGGGCGGAACGTGTCCACAATCGGCTTAGTGACTGGGAGGACAAACCTAAGTCGTGTGTGTGGGTGTGTAAATTATTTTTTGACCGTATTCAATAAATCCTTCCGTTTGAGGCGCGGCCTATCTCCCTGACTGATTTGTCTTCTAGACTGATGGCCCCCCTTCCCCCCGTCACAGAAACCGACTCCAGGAGGAATCAATGTTTTTCTATTATATCAGCGCCTCACCCCTATTTTACCCCCCTTCCCCGCTTCCGTCTCCAAATGTCTGTTTTTTCCCTGTCATACGGTAAGGTCTGTGTTAGGTATTGATCCGCCGTTGCATCATTTCGACTCAGATTTTCACGCTGGCCATAAAGTCAGTGGCGTGTCTCAGGGTCTTCATACGATGGGGTGAGACATAATTCTCCTTTTAGATAATATTATTTTCTGCGCTCGTTATGGTCGATTAAACAGTTAGGAATTAAAATAAAAATAAAAATAATTTTTGATAATAATGCTACTATAAATGAATAACTTTAGTATCTCCGTTAAAAAGAACGTTTCGATTTTAATGAAAGACGCAGATAGTATCTTAAATGGAAAAAAAAAGAAGAAAAAAAAAGCCAATTAATCGTATTTCAAGAGAAAAATAATAGAAGTCAAGTCAAGCAAAAAAGAGCGCCTCTTTCAGATAGGAAACACAACAATTTTCCTTAGTACGGCGTCCCTAGATACGTGAGTAGTTCAACAGTTGTCAGCAGTCTTTGTCAAACAGGAAGTAAGGGGCGTCAAGGGAGATGACACTGCAAATCAAGGAGATAATCAAATAATAACTGTTCTTGAAAATACAAAAAACAACAACTGGAAGTCTAAACGAGTATCACTCACACCTTCCTGACACTTGCCTTGGAAAGATCCACAGGCTTGTCCATATGAATTTTTTTCCCATGGGATTCCCATGGGAAACGTCCCATGGGATGGTTTGGGATGGGACAGGCATAAATTGCCATGGGATGGGATGGGACAGAAAAATATGTCCCATTGACAAGCCTGAAGATCCACATAAAATGACAAAACTTCATTTCCAACAAAAAGCTGACACCCTTCCTATGGAAACTATAAATGATTGAGGATAGGAATAGCCCTTTAAAGTCTTTAATGATCATGTAATCTACATGAAGATAAATAGAGAGAGACACAGGGCTGACATATTGGAATTGGAGGCCCTAGACGAAGCGAATTCGGTGGCCCTAAATTTAATAGAAAATTTAAAAATAAATATTGAAAGATACTTGTGCGAGGCCTTAACTAATGATGAGACTAATTGGCGGTCTAAGCGGCTGCCTAGTTTGCCTATGCCTAAAGCCGGCCTTGAAGATACGTTCAGACTAGCTAAAGACACACTAACAAAGAATGTTAAACTCCTGAAAGCCATTAGAAGGGAGAGGATAGATAGGCCCGTAGAGGACGAAATGCATAAGTAGGAAATCCAAGTAAGCTGTATGTGCACCGAATGGCATATTCATGACAACTGTGCGAAATTTGAACAGCAAATGGAAAGTTTCGTTGACAAAGGCTTCTGTTTAACATTATGTATAAACATGTGCACTACTGCAAACAGGCCTTGAATGTTCGCTAGAGACAATATATATAGATTGTTTTTGTTTTAGTCTAAAACATTTCCATAAAAACACTTACAAGCTAAACGTTTTAAAGCAATCGTCTGTGATCTAAAGAAAAAGTTGAACTATCAACGACCTTAGGTACCTGACATCGAGGACAATTTGATTTTCTTGGTTAAAAATAAATCCATTGAAACAACGTTTTGGGAAATCTAATGTGCTGACACAACACAACAAACTCTACAACGTGTTATTTTCTTCTCTGTTGTCAAGGTTGTCTCTTGACTTTTTTGTGTGAATTATTTCTTTTAACTTGAATTTATTGAAGACTCTACGCCCCTCCCACTAAATCTAATAATATTTTCTTATATGGCCCCCGTCTTCCCCCCCTATATTGTTTNCCCCCCCCCCCCCCTCGATGCCTTTCCATGTTCTCATCTTTCCGTGTATTGTTGTGACTGGTGGTCATATTATGTCCCCTCGAGATGAACGTTTTTCTCGTGTCAGCTCTACCACTATAATCTCCCCCTGGTATAAGCCAGCACTGGTGTAGTCTCCCCTTGCTTTGTGACTCCCCGGTCAAGTCTCCCGTGTTCTCACAGATTTATATTCTGATGATGGAAATTTGGCCGTGTCCTGGCTACTCGGAGCGACTTTCTGGGAACACACAGGGGCGGACACGATGGTGAAAAGTGGGTTCACTTGGAGTTGGCTGGCGCTTGAATGATGAGACATGATAGAAAATATAGAGATCTTAGTCAGAGAATAAATGTAGGGATGTTCGCTAGAGACAATATCATCTTCTGTACAGAAGGAGCGTCTGTAACATATAAGAGATGTTAGTCAGAGAATTAATATAAAGATCTCAAGCAGAGAAGAAATATCGATATGTCAGACAGAGAAGAAATAAAGAGATGTCAGACAGAGAATACATATAGATATGTAAAACAGAGAAGAAATATAGATATGTCAGACAGAGAAGAAATATAGATATGCAAAACAGAGAAGAAATATAGATATGTCAGACAGAGAAGAAATATAGATATGTCAGACAGAGAAGAAATATAGATATGTCAGACAGAGAAGAAATATAGATATGCCAGACAGAGAAGAAATATAGATATGCCAGACAGAGAAGAAATATAGAGATGTCAGACAGAGAATACATATAGATATGTAAAATAGAGAAGAAATATAGATATGTCAGACAGAGAAGAAATATAGATATGCAAAACAGAGAAGAAATATAGATATGTCATACAGAGAATAAATATAGACATGTCAGACAGAGAAGAAATATAGATATGCCAGACAGAAAAGAAAAATCTAGATATGCCAGACAGAGAAGAAATATAGATATCCCAGACAGAAAAGAAATATAGATATGTAAAACAGAGAAGAAGTAAAGAGATGTAAAACAGAGTAAAAATATAGAGATGTTAAAATCGTTCCCTCTTTCGCTCTTCCGCCCAACCCAATCTATCCCACTCTGTCGCTCTATCTTACTCCCTCCATCTCTCTCTTTATCCGCCCCCCCTCTCTAGTTTTGGAACACAACACTGATCCCAATTTAATTTATTATTTTAGCCTCTGCTGTAGTATTTTACCGTTCTTTTTGTTGTTGTTTTTGTTTTGTTAGATCAACTAAATTAATTATTAACATCAGGTTGAGAACAAATACATTTATCTACACAAATTTTCCGTTATAATTTGTCTTCCAAGTTTTCATGTTTATATTTGAACACATTATTTCGCTAGTCTTCAATGTGTCTGTTAAATTTTTTGGAGACATCCCAAAAAATACGGCTTTCGGGGCGGGATAGCGGACCTTGTAAATATCAACTAAAAGTTGTTGAATAGAGTTTGTCATTGCTCAGACCGCAAACGTCATGTCTCATTACGCAATGTTTTTTTTTTTTTAGACACGGTTTTAATAAGACTGTGTTATTTAGCATCACTATAACGGTAATAACACGCATTTTAAGGTGCTTTTTTAATAGAGATTTTGTTATGTAGGGTACAATATGATGTTAGACTTAACTCAAAAATGACACATAAATCATATAGGTCCAAAGCTAAATAGCCGGATATTTGATTAATTTTTCCAACTCATAGCCTGATAAGATGTTAAGAAGATTTCTGGCACTAACTAAAAAAATGATTTTGAAATATTGCCCAAATTAGGAAAATATTAAAGATAAAAATATAACCAACATGCAACTAAAATACAGTCATGATATAACCAACATATAAACAACGCATTTAACGTTTTTAAATTTTAGACGCAAATTAACAATGAGGCATTGCCACCCTTATAATTTGCCATCCTGGGCATACTTGTATTTGAAAATGTTCGGGTAAACTATTTTTCGCGTCTACAACACATGTGGCTGTCAAATTTGAATAATAAATTAAGTTACCAGCAGAACATTGCCAAGTTGTCATACTACTTAAGCTTCTTCATTTTTCAGTTCAATAGCATACGTTTCAGAATAATTTCAGAATAATTTATATCCAATGTAAGATGCTTACCTTAGTTTTTAAAAATCATATTCTTAATTGTTATTCAATTTATTTTGATAAAATTTCCACTCCATTTTCTTTAAAATTCTTAAAAGCTAATTAACTGCCAAAAAATTGTGCCACCCAGATTATTTGCCCCCTCTCACTACGCCACTGCTTTCGTACTATGTCACATGTCGTAACCTTCTCTTTCACACCCAATGTGTATACACCTGGTCTGCTAGATGTATGTTTAAGTTAATTTTTAATCGTCAAAATGGGCGTATTTCACAAGGATGGCCCACCAGGGGCTGGACATGGCCGCCCGGGGGTTGGGTATGGCCGCCCGGGGTTGAGAATCACCGCATAGTGGTTGGGGATGACAACCTGCGGGTAGGTGATGACTACACGATGTTTGGGTATGACAGCCTTGGGGTAGGGGATGACCACATGGTGGTTGGGGATGAACGCCTGGGGTAAGGGATGACCACATGGTGGTTGGGGATGACCGCCTGGGGGTAGGGGATGAAACAGTCCTCGACCTAATGTTGCGGATGGCGCGCAATGAATAAGTTTGTCAGAATAACGACTGCAGTATTGATTTCTTTTGGCTCGGGCGAAATGGCGGACGCAGCGTTATTGGGGCTACATTTTTTTTATTGTCGTCTTCTTTTGTCCTCGTCTCTGTTTCTATTTCTATTTCTTCCTGTCTCATTCAACTCTTTCTATACCTTTCTATGTCTCTTCCTGTCAACCAGTATATATTTCCCAGATGACGTTTTCATTACCAAAAATCCATCCGTTGTGGGAAAAGATAACTGGTGTAGTTCAATGATGAACTGGACAACACGGGAACTTATTTGAGGCCGTAGCCTCACTAGTGAACTAAAGACACAGTAACTGAGCCCGAGGGAAAAAAAAGTAAAAATATTATTTAACGTTTGTTGAACCAGTATGATCTAAATGCATATTTCAGGCTTTCATCTGACCGACATGATGCGGTAAATATAAATTATTTGCATTGACCTTTTAAAAGATAGTACAGTGTGAGATCTTGTCTTATACCAATGGTTCTCATCATGCACCAGACGCTCGGATCTTTCATCATCGATTCAGTCCTACACTAGTGGTTTTTTAGTTTTGGCAGGTCGAAGGTGATCTAAATTTTAAGTGAGTTGAGCCTTCTCGTCCATGAGGGGCATCAGCCGATCATCTTCGGCGTCTGCGATTCCTCAAAGGGCATTGGCCACCTACGAGAGACCGCCAGGCATCTCTATTCTAGGCCAGCTTCTCCAGAATCTTCCATTCATGGCCATTTCTCTTGATGTCTGCCTCCCATTCTCGGCGCCAAATGTTTCTTGTACGGCCTCATTTCCACTAACCCCGGAGATTTCATTGTAGGGCTCGCCTTTTTGTATTAGAAGCAGGTTTTCTTAAAGTATGACCAGTCTGCCTCCACCCCTTCTGAAGAATCTCTTCCCCAATGGGCTTCTTTTTTGTCGGCTGCCACAGTTCCCGGTTGCTGATTTTGTCCGGCCAGTGAATTCTGAGAATATTTCTTAGAAATTTGAAGTTTTAAGGGTTTTTCCGTGTTAAATTTCTGTCCCACCCAAAAACAAATTTATTGTAAAAGATTTGTATCCAGGAACGGCTAGTAATGTCTCTTGCAAACCATTAGTTTAATAACCACTGAAGGCCCACACATTAAGTTCTTTAACCAATAGAGACATTCTTAATTAAGTCAAAATATTCTAGATATTTGCATATATATTTTTTGTATTCTGCCCCAAAAACCTTCAATATTTCATGAATATCTTTCAGTGCATAAAAATGTAGGGAATTATATAGTCCAAGCTTACTTTTGCTTTGCAATAGTAATATATTTTACAAAATGCACATCAATTTCTAAACAACATTTGAAGCACGTGACTGAAGGTTAAAAAACTGACCAGTATCTGGACATAGCTTGAGATTTGACTGTGAGATTTAAGCAGATGCACTTCTTTGCTAAAATTGATTTTAGTCCGAATGCGAATGAAAAAAGTAAATGAGTTTCTGTTTACAATCTTGATATAAAAAGAATTTTGAAAAAAAAGTGAAAAAAAATTCCAACACTAACATAGAATTAACAATCTAATGGAAAATACTATTTAATCACCACTCACATAGACATTAAAAATTAATAACCATTCACATGGATATTACAAATTAATGACCACTCTCGTCGGACGTTATAAATTGTTAAACACTCACATGGGCATTATTAATCCTGACCACTCAGTTGTTCATTACAATTTTTTGGACCACTATTATGAAGTGTAAAGGAATATATTTTGATTTTTAAAAAAAAAAATGATGTTCTCCTACTTCTTGTTTTTTTTCTTTAATCCACTATCTGGCTGATGATATGTGTTAAGTGTATGTCAACAATGACGGATACTATTTGACAGCTGTTGTGGCCCTGGCTGACGATTATGTTAAGGTTAATATATTTTATGGTATTCGATATTTTCAAGTCTAACGGTCAAGTTACTTCACCACGCTCGCTAACGTCAGATGCTAATATCATGCCGTGATTCCTGCTTTCCTTGATTTACGCAAAATATTCCACATAAAACATTGCTAGCGAACATTCCACATAAACTCGGCTTGCATAAATTCTAACATAAACACAGCTTGCATACAATCTAACATAAACACAGCGTGCATGCATTCTAACATAAGCACAACTTGCAAACATTACATATGAACACTGCTTGCATACATTCTAACATAAACCTGCTTGCATACATTCCGTATTAACACAGCTTGCAGACGTTGCAACACACACACAGCGGTTCTCACTCCGTATAATACTAATTTCCACATGAATCCCCATACGTTGCGTCATCCAAGATGAAGCCAAAGATTGCATTTCTCCGTGTGTTCGTCTGACAACCAAGAAGATATCGCTTGCATAATGAGCATTCGCCTGGACTGACAGAGTGGTCAATAAACATCGTCTGAAATCTGATTTTTTGAGCGATCGATTGTTCTAGAAACCGGAATTCATTCTGGGTATGTCACTGCAAGAAATGCCTTTGAAGGTTTCCTTACATAAGCGTGGAAACCTCAAGTATGTTTTTAATATTTTGGTTGTTTCTCTGTCGAAATTGTTTCATTATCTTTATTTGAACTTAACTGGAAACATCGACTTTATAGTACCTGTCTTTAAGTTTCATGAATATGGGAACTGACTTTGTCGGTCTTTAAGATTCATGATTGTGGGAACTGAGATTGTCGGTCTTTAAGATTCATGATTATGGGAACTGAGATTGTCGGTTTTTAAGATTCATGATTGTGGGAACTGGGATTGTCCTCGTTTTAGACTGATTATCGTGGAAACTGTGATTCTCGATCCTTAATTGTCATGATTGTGGGAACTGGGATTGTGAGCCCTTAACTGTCATGATTGTGGGAACTGGGATTGTGAGCCCTTAACTGTCATGATTGTGGGAAATAGGATGATCTGCATTTTACGACTGATTATCGTGAAAACTGTGATTCTCGATCCTAAATTGTCATGATTGTGGGAACTGGGATTGTGAGCCCTTAACTGTCATGATTGTGGGAACAGGGATTGTTGGTCAAAAAGTGTCATGATTGCCTTAACGCGCATTACGGTTTATCAGCGTAAGGATTTCGGTAACTCGAATTTTAGTCTTTTTTTAAAATTGTGGGCCTGTCATAATTGTAGGAACCGTAATGATTGTGGGAGTTCGGATTGACGGTCTCTGAATGTCGGGCCATTTAAATGTCAGGAATGTTGTGATTTAGTTCATTTAGCTGGTGGTTGACTCAGAGGCGAGAGCAATCCATTATACACGTGACTCCTCTCCAGATATTTTAACTCACAGAAACCTTATATTAAAATCGATCACCTTGGGGAAATCCCCAGGGAACGCCCTATGCACATAACAAGAGACATTTTGCTGGAGCGGCCTTGCAGAACGCATGTTGTAGTCTTTTTTTCAACAAGATTAAAAAATGACGATAACACTAGTGAACACGGAAAAAACTAGTTAAGAATCTCAGCTTTTGAACACTCGCTCGAGTTATAAACAATGGGGGTGACACCATCAAAAAAGCACCATTATTATTTTCCTCATCGTCATTAAAATAATCATCATCATTGTCATTATTATTTTTATTACCATTATCTTTATATACAGTGCTATAATCGACCTTACAGTTAGAGGCATATATCCTCTCAATTTATTCTTGACGATTTGTAGTTTTTGTCATAGTAAAGTTGAGTTATAGCCAACGTAGATTAACACGCTTCTGGGCGAAACTTTTCAGCAAATCTCCTTGGGATTTTTATGGGTTTTTCTTTTTAAATATTTTAATTAAAAGTTTTTAATTTCATTTAAATGACATTCATAGACTACGCTCTTAGCTGATTTTTTAAAAATAAAAGGATTTGTAAGGTAACTTTTTTACCTTTAAACGTTAATATTTAACGAAATATGGTGTTTTTTATCATTAAAGGCCGTTAAATTAGACCATAGACAAGGCAATATAAGAAACCCATGTCGCCAACAGTCATATGCCAATTGTAAAAAAAAAAATATTCTGAGAGGCGTCACTAGGGGGGGGGGTTGAGGAGAGCGGACCACACCGGGCGACACCTTCACAAGGAGTGACACAAAAATGTAAAATTCAGTATGTCCCCATTTTTTGGCACTGGCAGACTCGGAGGAGGTCAATCCGGTAGGTCGTGAGGGGATGATATCATGAGCTACCGCACTGGCTGACACTAACCCTAGTAACGCCTTCGGTTCTAATTAATGTTATTCATCATTTATGGGATTTTGGTAAATAATAAGATTTCTGGTGTGTGGATGATTTTCCCCTCCTGTTTTAACACTTTATTTCCAAACAGTTTAGTAAGTTTCTGCTCTCAAATGTATGAGTTGAAGAGCCAAGTTATACAAAAGCACCCAGTGTCATATTTTCATAGGGCGCTTTTCAATGCCACGGCACACTTCATTAGGAAGGTTGGGTTAACAAGTTAACGCAATAACGTAACGCTAATTTCCTGTCTCTCTCTCCATCACGGGAAATCTGCTGACAATTAGTTTACGTTTTATGCTACAGCCCCGAGGGAACGTGTCCCGGAAAGGGCGATGGTTGCGCTCAAACAATAGGGGATCACCATGTCTAGTGAGAAGTCGACTGATCGTGTGACGCATCGGTAGAACTCCTAACACGATACAACCCGAAACGATGCCGTGGTTTAAAACTACGTCGAATCGATTATTCTAAATAATTTCTAAACACTTCAACTACAGCTTCTGGTCCCAGACGCCAATGTTTGAGACTCACTATCGGTGAGGTTCTGCGCGGTCACCTGACACAAGGCTTTCTAGAATATTCCAAAACATTCAGTCGCTCGCGCGTACATTAATTCAGGGGCTCACAGGACTGAAGTGGGGCTTGCCGTGGTAGCGCTAATGCTCAGCTAATTAATCATTTATTGTTTTAAAAGGACTCGTACTGATTCCTTGTTCGGTATCACATATTTTGCAATATCTCGCTACATTATATTACTGTCATATTGATATAGACAACAGTGCAAATGATGACTATCCATGTGTACATTTTATATGGTCTATAGTCTATACTAATGTGTACGATAGATGCACCTTAATTCTGATATAGACAACTGTAGAAAAGGTTACCATGTTTGTGTAAAAAATATTCCTGCTGCAATACTGATCTAGACACCTGTACAAATAGTGACTATCTATGTGTACAAGATAGGCTTACAGACATAATGATACAAACATATGTACATATGTTTGCTACACTACAACAGGCCACTAAATTTTCATGGTGAAAAATTGTAAGAGTATGTAAACGATTATATGGTCTACCCTAATGTGTAGAGTATAGAAATAGATATGGGGTTCACGTGCATACATTTTTTTAAAACTTTACACTTGGACCTGAAGCTACATGAATAAAATGAGAATATAACTCAAGAGTTCATCCCATCTATCAATAAAATCTGAACATATTTTTCCCATACATAAATGACACTAGGATATGACATTAGATTTTCTCCTCTTCGTGAAAGAAATTATTTCCCTTTCATAAATAAATCTATAGTCTCCAAACTTTTCTGCCGGACGACCGCATGAACTGTCAAACAGCAATTTGGGGTCCGAGTTCTAACCCCTAACTAGTAAGTTTTGTTGAATACTTCAGGTAAAAATAGTATATTTTTTTAAGATTAAAGGGGGCCGGATGAGAGGGCCTCACGGGCCGCATCTGACACGCGGGCCGTAGTTTGGAGACCCCTGCTATAGAATAACACGGGTTTATTTATCCCTATGAATGAAACTACCACATAATCAGGGATTATGTACTTCTAAGTGAAGCTAGAATAACCTGCTATCTAGGAATGGGATTACAATATTAATTAACATTAACTACTCTTCGTACATAAATGTAAAATATAATAAGATATTATCTCCCCTTCTTTAATGTATCCACATTTTAATTTGCCACTACATCCCTTCCATGAAAGAACTAGTATACGACTTGAGTTAAGCTACTCTCCAGAAACAAATCCCGTTTCACCTGAAACTACCTCCCTTTGGTCTAGAACACTGCCTGAAAATCACCGTTAAAGTAAATGATGATGTTTATTGATTTAAGGCGTGCCTCTGCTTCTTTCATTTTTATACATTTCATTGCAATCGATAAATTCACATTTTTAAAAGCATTTTTCTTTTTTTTTTCTTTTTCTACATTTTCTGTATTTTTTTTTTTAACCTTTTGTGTTTCCTTCCATTAGCAGGGCTTAGACATTGAAGAAACCATTTTTTTGCTAAAATTAATATATTTTTTTAATGGGGAAGAGACGAAAAAGAACTTCAGTAGCGGAATTATTGATTCTCCTCATCTCGATAGGAAATGAAAAGCTGGGAGCCTTAAGTTCTGGTAACGAGATTTTAAGATAATGATTATTCAGGTAGCCAAGCTTTCAGGGCAGTATAAAAGAAACATTCGGATGGGCGTAATTTGATTTAGATTGACCAATAGGAAAACTTTGGTGGCCATGGAGTGCGTCAAATTATAAGGTGGCTTTGATTGCGGTACGGAGCATTGAAGGTTAACAAATATACAGGTGGAAGTTGTGAAGCTGTTAGCAAAAAAAGAGATGATTCATAGTGTAGACTTAACAGACATATGTATGAGACTGAGTAATGCATTGATTAAAACGATGAGAATATCAGAAAACTTTTTTTTCAGACACTTGGACCAAGAGATAAAACATGTATAATCAGACAGACATTGAGACAGAACATGATTGGAGATCGTCGGACACATAGAGATAACATGAGATAAGGTCATCAGACAGACACAGAGATAGACAGTGATTGGAGATCTCTAGCATGCAAAGTATTTAGCTGTTTACAAAGTCATGCCGAATGTTTTAAGGCAATTTAAGCATTGAATATGTTATTTAAAGATAATATTTTTGCAAGTATACGCACATTTTAACCCCCAATCCTCTTTAAACCTATGTTTAACTGATGGATTACTGTACTCGCATTCTCTCTTAATAGCAAAGCGCAATGACAGTAATCACAATGTAAATGGTTTTTTTCCCTCACACGAAGACGATAGTAAAAGAATATGTGCGTTCATCGACAAAATTACCGATATTTTAATAGGATTGTCACCTATTCTAGTTTTATTAGGCTTTAATTTCTTGTTTTTCTAACAGCACGTGAAAAATTGGGGGCTACCCTGCCCTTTGTATTCATTTAACTAAAGCATGGTGGTTGTGACTTCAGTTGAGACATAGGGGGCTGCAATGTGTATCATATTTCTTTTTCTAATACCTGGTGGTTGTGACTTCAGGTGAGACATATGGGGCTGCCCTGTGTATCATATTTCTTTTCCTAATACATAATAGTGGTTGTGACTTCATGTGAGACATATGGAGCTGCCCAGTGTATCATATTCCTTTTACTAATACATAATATTGGTTGTGACTTCAGGTGAGACATATGGGGCTGCCCTGTGTATCATATTTCATTTAATAATACCTGGTGGTTGTGACTTCAGGTGAAACATAGGGGGCTGCCCTTCCCTTTGTATTCTTTTAACTAAAGCCTGTTGGTTGTGACTTCAGGTGAGACAAAGGGGGTGGGAATGCCCTGGGTATCATATTCATTAAACTAAGACCTGTTGAGTGACGTTGAACTATACCATGCCAAGTTTTCTAAAAACCGAATTTCACAATCCATTTTTCCAGGTACTGCAGTTTTCATTACCGCAGTATTTAAAACTTTCTTATGAAATAATTAGAAGCATGATTTAATGAAGAGATTTGTTTGTTTATCTAAGCAACGACTTGTATTACTATACAGCGTTGTGTATAAGTCATACAGTGGTGTGTTAATGAAACACAGTGATGTGTCTATGTCAACACAAGTTGTGTGTCTAAGTTACACATTGTGTGTTTATGTAACGCAGTGGTGTGTTTATGTCACAGTCGTTCTTTATATCACATAATGATGTGTCTATGTCACCTAGTGGTGTTATTTAAGTCACGCAGCTCTGTGTTTAATTCACGTATAGGTTTGTTTCATGTCACACAGTGGTACGTTAATTTCACGCAGTTTTGTGTTTAATGTCCCGCAGTGCTCTTTTTGGGTCACGGTGATCAAATATTTTGTGCACATTGCTTACTATAAGTACCGATTTTTTTTTTTAAAAAATGAAACATGATTAAGGAAAATAATAACTTTGAAAGTGAAAATTATTTTTGTATAAAAGTTTACAACGGGAAACAATTACATAATATATAATTCTATTTTTTAACAATTTCGAAAATCGTTGACAAAGTCATGTTAGCGTGAAATTAACTCTCTTGTCGTCTTCTAGTGAAATCAATGGACTCGCCATATCGGAAATGCTTGTTTGAAAGAAATCGCGATAGATATCCGATCTAATCTCATTGTATATAGGAAATATACATTTCTTCTTTATTTCAATCTAAAAAACAAGCTATAAAATGTTTTTCCCGACATTTTTTCTCACTCCGCACACTCTCGCTTAAGAAATTAGAACTTGTTAAGAAGCCAAGCTCTTGTGGGGCACTACGAGTGAAAGAAAAATGAACCGCGTATTTCGTCGGGCGATAAATCAATGGTGGAAGAAGATGCCATTGATCGAAGATGTGCACACTAGAGGAATGCTGAGCTGTCTAAGCCACAGAAACAGCTCTGTCAACACGAGGTAAACAGCTCTGTCAACACGAGGTAAACAGCCATGATTCAAGATGAGAAAATTTGTTTTTGTCTGATTGAGATAAAAACCTACTTTAAAATAAAATAAACGGGAAAATAAACGTTTCAAGTGCTTTAAAAAAACAACAACACATAAGTATATTTAGACAAAAATGTGTTAATATTAGTCAGTTACATGTGTCTACCTTTGATCAAGACTTTGTCAGAACCCATTTCGAAGATTAAGCAGGTGGGAAAAGTATGTTAGTATATTCTTCACAATATGAATTTTGATTTTGAAAACTGCTACAATTGTAGTTGAAGCAAAAAACTTTATTGGCATTGAATGATGACATGGTCAAAATGAAAAAAATTCATGTGTCAAAATCATTCACATATCGGAAGTATAGTACTGAGAGCAGAACTTTCCGTCAATTTATGTACAATAATCAACACTGTTCGTTGTATCTTTTACAATAGCCAACACTGTCCGTTATATCTTGTACAATAACTGGCACTGTTCATTATATTATATGTATTATTCAGAACTGTCCATCACATTTTGTACAGTAACCAGCACTTCTCGTTAGTTCTTGTACACTAGCCAGCAATTTCCGTTATATCTCGTACAATAACCAGCACTGTCTGTTATATCTTGTACTATAACCAGCACTGTCTGTTATATCTTGTACTATAACCAGCACTGTCTGTTATATCTTGTACAATAACCAGCACTGTCCGTTATATCTTGTACAATACCCAGCACTGTCTGTTATATCTTGTACAATAACCAGCACTGTCTGTTATATCTTGTACAATAACCAGCACTGTCTGTTATATCTTGTACAATAACCAGCTCTGTCCGTTTTATCTTGTACAATAACCAGCACTGTCCTTTATATCTTGTACAATAACCAGCTCTGTCCGTTATATCTTGTACAATAACCAGCACTGTCCGTTATATCTTGTACAATAAACGGCACTGTCCGTTTTATCTTGTACAATAACCAGCACTGTCCTTTATATCTTGTACAATAAACGGCTCTGTCCGTTATATCTTGTACAATAACCAGCACTTTCAAGAGCTTCTCCTCTCTATTTAATTGAAGGAAGACTCCATCAATCTCCAAAAATGAAGTAATAACAGTGATAAAACTAAGTAAAGCGAAACTTGTCCGCTGATGAAGAAATTAAGTTTGTTATTGTTTAATTTATTTCAGCCACTGAGTCTTTTGTTTTATTTTACCTGCAAGAAGACCCCATATTGTTAACGTCACATAATGTTGTAGACACACAATTTTAAGCATGGATTATGATTTATATTGCCATGACACTTTCACCGAAGACCCGTTTCAGAGAAACTGTGAGGTTAGATATCACTGGTGTGTACGGATCCTGAGGAATATGGCGCAATCAGGGCATCGCTGTATTTAATAAATAGAGCCATAGATAGCCAAGAGATTATTTCATTGAGGTTTTTTTGTTGTTTTTTTGTTTGTCTTTTGTTAGCTTTTTTTTTTTT
>MUZC01001522.1:672461-686663 GCA_002072015.1 Radix auricularia
TATATATATATATATATATATATCTGGTTAGCTGTAGAATTCAGAGTAATTTCAATATTGAGTTAAGAAAGACTAGCTGGACAATTTTATCTTTATTTTTTCAAATGTTTATTAGCTGATGGCGTAAAATGCAGCAAGATTTATACTATAATTCATAATTATAGATCAATTAAAATGTATCGTAAATCAATCAACAAATTTATCACAAAGCTGGATGACATGAAAGTGCCATGGATAGTTCTTTATATAATACAAGTGATTTTAAGTACAACGAAAATATGCCAATGGTTATACATCTTTTGATTTTGAGATGCATCTCTTGCAGGAATTCATATCAGGGCTCATGCGAATGGCAGAATATATTGTTATGTTTGTAGGCCTGTAACCAAATGCTACACCGTTGACGATTCTTACTATGTGTTTCACCACTAATGAATTTTCCTAATTTTCTAAACTAAACTTAAGAAGGAAATTCATCCTTATATCTTTCATCTGTAGTGATCCGTTTATCAAAACGATCGCAAATCAATTTATACATTGATTTTGATACTTTCCCTTTCAAATATAAACTTTGTCTCAATTTGGAAAGATTGTATACAAATAAACATTCTAACTCGAATATTTTTATACGACATTGAAGGAGAACAGAAATTATTTTTTATGACGCTTGTAGAAAAACATATTTGTTTGCACATGCTCTCATGCAAATCATAATAACTCACTTAGCAATATGACTTAGAATATGGACAAAAGCAAATATACTCAGCTACCTTATGCGCAAAATCGCACAACTTAATGTTTTTGAGTATAACCGTTTTTATTTTTATTTTTTACAGGACCAGTTGTTTCTAAACCTGGATACATTCCACAGTCGGTAGAGTGACGTCACTCTGAGCACACTCTGATCCACCATGAGCAACAATACGACCTCTGACCCCATGGGGCTTGGCCAAATGGCTGCCACGTACGACAAGGCCACGTTCTGGATAACTCTGTTAGCGGGGATTCCCGGTAACATCCTGGCGTTTGTCACGATGATGTCACTTCCGAGCTCCGTGTCCACCTTCCACTACTGCCTTCTGTCCATCATGGACCTCATCTCACTGTGTCTTCAGCTCTTGCTCCGCCCTCTCGACTGGTACGACGTGGTGGCGCTCAAAAACAAGGGCGTCAGCATCTGGTGGAGGACTTTCTTCAACTTCACCTACTACACCAGCATCTACGCTAACTGGGTCCTGGTCTACATTGCTGTGGAGCGCCTCATCGCCACCCGTTACCCGTCTCAGATCGCCATATACTTGAACCCCCCTCGGGCCAAAGCCAATGCTGTACTGACAGTTATCCTTATCTACTCTTTCTCGGTGATTGTCACGGTCAAGATGAACTACTTCGGGATCTCGTGGGTGGTGGTCTTTACGACCTTCTACACCGCCTTCCCCCTCCTCATCATCTTCATCATCATCATGCTGCTGCTCAACACATTCCGCGAGAACAGAAAGATGAAGGAGAAGCTGCTCAAGCTTCACCCTCACGGCGAACACCATCACAAAAACGACCCACACACCATGTCAAAATCCCTCAGTGGGCTGTCCAGACACAGCGCTCCTGCCGGACATGCCAAATATGACCCGGTCAGTTATTTGACGGACGGTCACAGGTCCAGCCCAACCATGTCCAAATCTACGGGCGAGCTCTCCAAACACGTCGGCCACGGCCACGGAAAGCCGGACCTCATGACCACCTCCACGCACAGCAACCAGAGCGCCGCCCACTACTCCCCCAGCTTCTGCTACACGAGCTCCGCGAAGAAGATCACCGGAAGTGTCATGCTGCCGGAAGCGGAAGAGGAGCCGGCAGAAGTTGTGGCTCAGAAGGCAAAAGATAAGGCGCAGCGGGAATCGAGCTACACGATCATGCTGCTGACGACATCCCTCGTGTTCCTAATCCTCACCGTTCCCTACACCGTCATCCAGTTCATCTACGTCTCGTCAGAGCAGGAGTTCATCGACGAGTACGACGAGTCTCAAGTCAAGATGTACCTCCTCATTATGATCGCTCACGGGCTAATGTACTTCCACCACAGCATCAAGTTCTACATCTTCTTCATCTGCTCTTCCTACTTCAGGCGGCAGCTGGTCAAGACGCTGACCAGAAAATCTCTGCCGACTGTCGTGGTCAAGGAATGTACCGAGGTCGATGATCCAAAGAAATCATTTTTATGAAGCCTTGATGAGGATAATTCCAGCATCTGGCCCCGAAGCTTCAAGAATAATAAATTATTTTATGGGTTATAAAAAAATCCCATTGTATAAAAATGCTGCATTCCAGGATGAATAGGGTCTCAAAAAAAGTTTTACCACAATTAACTCCCTTTTCAAACGTAATTTAATTTTCTCTTAGGCTGTTATGTGCCTTGTGCAAAAAAAATAATGTCATGTGATCAAATAAGTAAATTTTTTGGTGAGCGTTACAGACATTTTTTTGTGAGGAGTCAATGCCAGAAATTCATGTCAATAATTGAAGGAGACGCATTCGGAAAGAACAATAATGATTGACAAGATAATTGAAAAATATTTGAACCTTCTAAAATTCAAAGAAAAGATTCTATTAAAAAGTCAAAACGTTCAACAGTGAAAATTTAAAGAATACTATGGTAATTTAAAAAATACCTTATTAAAAATGTTACATCTATATATTCACACCCGGATTAATTTTGGCTCTAATAAATGATTAGCTGAAAAAGACTTTGAAGAGACAGGGGTGAATTTTATTGTTTGCTAACGATCACAAGTCCGGGAGGAGAAGTTCTATTCTAATATAAAGATCACAAAATCAGGCGTTGAATCTCGACACCTTTCTTGTGATCATACCTTGGATATAACGGATGTTGTCACATTGCCGCTACTGTAACTCTGGGGACTTCTTGTGTCATTGTAATTATGTTGTATATTTATTGAGTGTCCACAATACTTCTTTGTTTTCCGACAAGCTGTTTTCTTTCACAGCTATTTATGACTCTGATTTTCCATTTTCTCACCAAACATTTGATGTTTCTGATATTCCTGCTTTAGATGTGCAACAATCACAGTGTTATTGTATACACGTTCTTGACCTTCTCAGTCAACGTTAAAACATTTCTTGGGTGCGATGACGTCATCAGAAATCGTTTACGAGATTATTGCTTGTTGTATCATCCGTACTTGGCTCAATTGTTACGGGACGGGGAGGGGCTGTATGCGTTTATTTATATCTTAACCATTGTGTTTCAGGTATGCCTGCTTGTATGTATTTTAAATAATGTGCAATATACAGATAAACATCGTTAAATATTAAAAAATGAGTTTCCTTAACACAGGGAAACAATTTTGAAAACTTTCCAGCAATAAACAGTGGGCCGCTTTTAAGCAAACCATACTAACTTTACCACTAACACTTAGCACACTGATTAAATGGAGGAATAGGAATTAGCGTACCATAATGTCCGTGTTCGATCACAATTAGCTGGACTTAACACTTGCCGCATACCGAAATAATTAACTAGTCACCCGTGATAATTTACAGAATAAACTATAAACATCCTAAATGATAAAACAAAAAAGTTTCATGTTAAACATAACCCCACGCAGACATAAATTTAAAAAAAGTTCTTTCAATGTCTTAAATTTTTTGACATTAATTGAGCACATATTAGATTTTTTATTTTCTAGGTTAATTCAACCTTTATCTTCGGTGTTGACTACGAGGTTGATGATGCTGTTAGTTTAGTGGATGGTATTGATTTCGTTTGTTGTTAGAGGAGGCCCGGCAGGACATGACGTTCCTGAGTGTGATGGAGTACTCCTTGCAAGTTACTGCCAGGGGCAAGGAAAGGCTCCAGAGACCAAAGACTGTCAATATGCCATTTAGGACCAGGTGTAAAAGATAGGTGCGTAGTCAAGTAAAGATAGCTGTTTCGAGGTAAAGATACGCTTTGTGAAGTAAAGATAGACTTTGTTAAGTAAAGATAAGGTTTGTGAATAAAAGAATGGTTTTTTAAAGAGTTTGTTGATATAAGAATGGGCCTCTTGGATCAATTTTGTTATAGTTGATGTACCTGACTATCGTATTTGTGCGCTCTGACAGACTTTAATTAAAATATTGAGATGAGAGTGTTCGCTCAAGTACCTGTCCTTTAATACAATTTATTAAGTGTTGTGAAACTACTTGAGAAAACAAGAGGGCAGCTGAAAGCCACACCCAGAAACTACAGCCTCTTACAATCACTTGCCTAAATTAATCCAACAATATAACACAGACGTCTAAAATGAGAAAATGAAATACCATGCAATCTTCTGTCAATACAGTTGACTTAAGCCATGCTATGTGTAAAATTATTTTAAAGATTATGTCCTATGACGTGAGTAATAGCATTAGTTACATTAAAAATGTATTTATGCAAACAGAAAATTAGCTGTAGAATGAACTTAGCTTCTGAGATTATTAGCAACGTTCCACAGATGTTATTGCCAATAGCGCACAGACAAGATATAGTCTGCAACATTCATCTAAGAAACTACGTTTTAGGAATCAACAATCCTCTAAAATGTCTACCTTTTTGTCTTTCTATTTCTATGCCATTGTAACCATTTCTTATATTTCATCTATTCTATCTCTGGTTATCTATGATCTTGTACTACTTGAAAATTGAAAATAAAAACTCACCAACATTTCGTCTAAATAAGCTGTCTTTCTTTAAGTTGTTTTTTATGTTTAATTTCTCTGAGGTTCATAAATAGAAGACTTTACATATTATCTATTCAACGCTCTCTTAAGCCATTTCTCCCCCCCCCTCTCTCTCTTTCTTCAACCCACCATACCACTCTCTTAAACCCTACACTTCCCCCACACTTGACCCCTCCACCCCCCTCTCTTCAACTCCCGCTCCCTGCAACCCTACCTAACCCTTCTTTCCAGCCCTCCCTCGCCCATCTCTTCAACCATGTATTCCTTCATGCTCTACCTAAACTCAACAACACGTCACAACCATTACCTCCTCAGCTCCAAGGACTTCTAGGAACAAACGTATTTTAGGAATTAGTTCGTGCCCTAGTTGTATGCCTTTCGCTGTTAGTTTCAAAATGTAGAGTCATATTTATTGACAGATATTGTAGTAAGTTTTGTTGATAAAGAAAATAAAATAATAAGATTTTCAGCTCATATAAGACACTAATTAGAATTATATTTTAAAAGTATTCCCAACTTTACATTTGAAATGATGTAACGGATAGAAGTTTAGGATATCCAACGTTTTAAAAAAATGAACACTAATGACTATTGTTTTGAAAATTTTATAGGGAATTTTCATAGTATACGTTTCTTCTGTATATTTCACGAGGAATCATTGTTAAATCTTAAGCTATGTTCCCTGATCTTTCAAATATTATCTGTGATCGGGTACAGTCCAGTTGGTCTGTGGTCGGTACAGTCCAGTTGGTCTGTGGTCGGGTACAGTCCAGTTGGTCTGTGGTCGGGTATAGTCCAGTTGGTCTGTGGTCGGGTACAGTCCAGTTGGTCTGTGGTCGGGTACAGTCCAGTTGGTCTGTGGTCGGGTACAGTCCAGTTGGTCTGTGGTCGGGTACAGTCTAGTTGGTCTGTGGTCGGGTACAGTCCAGTTGGTCTGTGGTCGGGTACAGTCCAGTTGGTCTGTGGTCGGGTACAGTAAAGTTGGTCTGTGGTCGGGTACAGTCCAGTTGGTCTGTGGTCGGGAACAGTCCAGTTGGTCTGTGGTCGGGTACAGTAAAGTTGGTCTGTGGTGAGGCTCGGTTAATTTGATCAGGTACAGTCTATTTGGGTACATTCCAGTATGTCTGTGATCGTGTACAGTCCATTTGGTCTGTAATCAGGTACAGTCCAGTTAGTCTGTGATCGAGAATAGTATAGTTGGTCTGTAATCAGGTACAGTCCAGTTAGTCTGTGATCGAGAATAGTATAGTTGGTCTGTGATGGGATACAGTGAAATTCGTCTTTTAATTGCCATCACTTTTTTTTAAAGTACTAGTTCATTTGTAATGGAGATATATAAACCTCTATGTGACAGTATTTACGATTTGAAAATAATGTTTTTGGAAGTTTCAAAGATATTTTAGGAGTTTTGAAAATGAGATTAGTTTAGACATCTTTCGGATGGCACTTTTGGACAAAATAAAATAAGATTTGAAGTCATCTTTATGATGCTATTATGATAAGCCATTATTAAAATGATAACCGATGACATAAAACGTGAGCCTAGAAGATACCATAATGAGAAAACTTCAGCAAATAATAATCTTGTCTCCAAGAAGTTAACTTCAAAATCAGCAAGCCTGCCAGCCAACCTCATATCACAGTGAATTGGGTGAAGCTGAAAATAAAGTCTATCTTTGTATCAACGCTTGAAATTAGGTTGTGTTTGCCGTCTCCCTTTTATGATTTGTTTAGTATTGTCAGTCTTTGTTTTAGTAGGACCATCTCCAATTTAAAGTCGTTTGCCATTATTGTACATACCTTAAGGACCGCTCATGCTGTGGGCGCATCGTATAGACATTACCCCGTGTATCGACTGAACATCACATTGCGATTGATTTAAGAATTGGAAAGATTTGATTGTGTGTTTGAGCACGAAGCTGACTTAATGCGGCTAAATGATGACAGAGATTCGACTGGCACATAATGACCTGGCGCACTTGTATTGGCTTATCTGTTTGTAAGGCATGTATAGTTAAATACTTAGAGCAAGTCATAATATAGTACATGTTACTTTGAGACAAGTCTCACGGCACATGTCATTGGTTTACCTTGAAGCCAGCAACCCCTTTGTTTGATATAGATTATGTCGAGTGCAACTAAATGTGAATGTGTTTCACTCTCTGCGTGGAGACCAAGGCTCACAATACAAACGGACGTTGTTCAAAACCCATACGTGCCTCTCACATAATTGAATGGTGTGTATTGTGTGTTCAAAAATTACATTTTTAACTTAATTTCGAAAAAATTAACAAAGCGAACTAATTGTTTAGAAATTAACGACTTCTACGTATCTAGAATTTGAAATATTCATTTAGGCGATGTTTTATCGAAATGATGTGTGATAAAAATATATGACTTGAGTACCTCTTACCTAAACTTAAAACAGGGATATATTTCACATGATCACCCTCAAGTATTTTAATGATATTTGCCTTTATTTCAATGTTAATGGTCTACATTGTATCTATATTATACAATAAAATCTAACCATTAATGGTGTTATGTAAGTCAGATGGGCTAGACTTAAGTAGAGTATTTTATTTTGGATTTAATTCAACACAGGATACCATGCATGCTACAGGAGACAAAATGTCACGTGCAAATACAAGCAGATTATACTCAAAGAGGGGTTAGATATGGTGTTTGCAAATACAAATATGTTTTATACCTATGTGCTTTTAAATAAATGCTTAAAACGCTAACAGTATGGGTTTGTCTGAAGGGGTTAAGTGTTTTGATGCTATTTTAAATCATCATTTAAAGAAATCTTTCTTTATGCTAATGTTTTGATGTGTATCTTTTTTGAAAATCTATGAATTATTATAAGTAAAAATGTTTTAACTTAAATATTTATAAATCTCTATTATATGTTTTTGAAGTTTTTAATTTGTACAGGTATTGTTATTTGATCACATTAAAATCTTGATTTAATTGTTAATAGTTTTTTTATTGGTGGTAAAACGGTTCATTTGTTTTGGCCATTTTAAAACAATTCTTGATTTCTGTATTTTAAGTAAAGTTTATATTTATTGTTTACGCAATTATTACCAGAGAATTTTGTTTATTTTTTAAACAATAAACTGTTCTGTTTTAGTCATAAGTCCTTCCATATCAGGAAAAAGTTAGCTTTTAAAATAAATTATTGTTTGCTATGTCTATTATGTACTCCCTCCCAAATAATGTCTACTAAACTTTGTCCACTGTACCTATTTATTTGCTTGTCTACCATACTTTGTCCACTGTAACTATTTATTTACTTGTCTACCAAACTTTGGCCACTCTACTTATTTATTGGCTTGTTATGCCCTTGAATGCAATGTTTACCTATCAAAGACTATTGGATTTTTGTTTTGGCTTGTCATCTTGTTAAATGCTCATTTTTATCTACCAATAACTAAATAAAAATAAAGCTTTTTGTATCATCGAATCGGTCTCAAAGTGTTAAAATATTAGGTAGATAAGTTACAATAATTTTGGACCGAAGCCGCAATGTGCTCGCTTCGCAGCTGCTAAAAAACAATTTGACGTTACATTCAAAAGTACTGCTTAAGTTGGCGGATTTTACTTCAGCAAAGATGAAACACATTAAAAGTTCGAATATACCCATTCAAGCTACAACTTTCCAAGTAAACCATTCATCAAGAAACTCATTTATTTCTTAATTAAATAAAGTTCTCATTTAAAAACAGGTAAATGTTTCATTGGTTTTGAATTAAACAATTCATTATTCAGCTTTTTACATTTTCTAAACTTAATTTTGTCCCTTTACCCTTAATACATAATTTGTTTCATCTAAAACAGGGGTCAGCGCACTGGAGTAAATTACCCCATTTTGGGTAAAAGAGTAAAAAGGGAATTCTTGGGGGTAATGCAGACTCATTTAGATCATGTAAAATCTACTAGGATCTGTCAAATATATTAAGAATTCGCCATGTGTACATGTACGCTTGGAACATAAGCCCACTATTGAACCAGCTCCTTACAGAAAATACATTTTTTAAATTGTATTTGTACATTTTTAATCTATGCACTATGCAACAAACTTCTTTTTAATTTTATTTATATTAACACGAATGACAATTAATCTTAATCCTGATAACTTGACACCACCATGAATCCTGTTTGTGAAATTAAAATTAATTCTTTAATAATTGAGCAAACGTGCTTATGCCTTATAATGTCAAGCAAATTTAATAGTATTCTCTTTCATGGAAAGTCTAATCTACGTTGGAACTAATATTTTAACATGTAAGTTTTGCACCAATTGAAGAGGAAATACTGTTTTGTGCTCCTCTCAAAATGTGATGTCAAAGTTTTGATGTATACATAAAGTTAATGAATACTTTGGTACGGCTAATTTAAATTAAGAAGATTTATCATTACATATAGACGTTTTTCATTCGATCAAATACCCCCCCACCCCGCCCCTGACATATGGATATTACTTTTCGTTTCGATTTGAAATAACTACACGTACTCCTTTATCCTTTACAGGTCATTTTATTTTAGACACTATCTGGCTTTCAAATCTCAAAAGATGCGATTTCGGCCTCGGACCCATTTAGCCGGAAAAAAAGTTTATCAACCCATGATCTAAAATATGAAAAATGTTAATGAAGGAATTGCTGAATATATTTTCGAGCTACTAATAAAATATTTTTAAAAGGCCCATTTGTCTTCAGAGATAGAATTTTGAAATCATTATTTTGGATGGCCATACATTGTATATTGGTGGCAAAAGACAAACCGAATCACTTACCTTCTTTTCTTTTTCTGTGGGCAACACTTTTTGCCACAGTTCCTGCATGCATGAGAGCACAAATGGCTATACCTCCAGGCCATTAATGTGAATAGCCCTAACAACAAAGTCCCAAGAAGTGCGGCCATTATAATCCACGGGAGGTTATCATCCTGGGAACAAATATTTTAAAAAATTTTAAAGGGAGGCAACCTTTAGAAATTGTTTTGGTAAATTCAGAAACTAAACACTTATATTAATCAATGATATTTAAAATAAGTTTGATGGTGAAGTTAATGTAAGAGATTTTAGGAACACATCTTCCCCCGCCGACATTAATATTTCGGAATCACAGCGTCCAACTGAGCAAAAAAAAAAAAATGCGCTATTTATAAAATTCCCATAAGTTTTTTTGTTGTTTTTTGTTTTGTTTTTGTTTTGCGACATTAAATTAATGTTACATATTTCATTTAAATTTAGTGTCTGGGTGTCTTATCTCCCTTATCATTCAGAGTTATCAGGTCCTTTCATGGGAGGGGGGGGACATCAAAGATGGCGAGTCTTTACCCAATATCTTTAATAGCTTTTTTTTCAGCGAAAGATGATTTACTACATCCCCTGTTATCGTTGATAATTAGTTGATATCAACACTTGCCATATTGGCAGTACCTCACGATAACGTTGACTGCTTTCCGTAGTGTAAGAAAATTAATAATGACATACACCAGTTTCTTCATTCAGTTGCAGTGTAAAACATTAATAATGACATACACCAGTTTCCTCATTTAGTTGCAGTGTAAAACATTAATAATGACATACACCAGTTTCTTCATTCAGTGACATTGTAAACCATTAATAACGGCATACACCAGTTTCCTCATTTAGTTGCATTGTTAAACATTCAAACGGCATACACCAGTTTTTCTCATTTATTTGCAGCGTAAAACATTAATAAACGGCATACACCATTTTCTTCATTCAGTGACATTGTAAACCATTGAAAACGGCATACACCAGTTTTTCTCATTTAGTTGCAGTGTAAAACATTAATCACGGCATACACCAGTTTTTCTCATTTAGTTGTAGTGTAAAACATTAACAGAGTCATACACTAGATTCTTCATTCAGTTGCGGTGTAAAAAAATTTACAATGGCATGCACCCGTTTCTTTATTCAGTTTGTAGTCTTCTATAGAATTGTTATTTCTTACCTCCTGTTTTCTGATGAGTATGGTCTCATTTGTGGTGATCACTTTCTCGGTTGTGGTAATGGTTGTCTTTGGGGTAGTTCTTGGTGGTCGGGTTGTCGGGCATCGCTATTCAAAAAGAAAATGTATCATTTATATGTATAAAATTTGTAAAATAAAATAAATAACGCTGTTGACTATAGAGTTTAAAAAATCTGACACAATTAATGCAATAAACAAGTCATGTCATTAAAGGTATTGAGAGAAATTACTGGCTCATAAAACATACTGTAGCAAGTGGGAAGTAAGGCGGACGTGATGATTGTAATGGGAGAGCTGATATAACGCAGGTATGGTAAAGAATTGCGTGCCGACATGCGGCCTGCTAAATGATAATGCTAGTCTGCATTGCAAGAAATCGGAAAAAATTTAAAATGCTTTTCTTTTTCAAACAGATAAGGTTGTGCTAGAACTGATGCTGGGAATATTTAGTTACTCTTCTTTGACATTTCATGGCCGACTGATGCAGCTGCCATCGCCCTAAAACAAACTTTCCTTCAAATCGCGTAGGGGATGAGTCGATTTCTGTGAATAACGTTCTAGTGTTCGGGGATATAACTGTTGGAGCATCCGGCATTTACTTTATGTAAAGACACAAGACAAGGTAATGACAATGAACATTTAAAAAGGTGGGCAAAGTCTTTACCAGGTGAAGAATGATTATGAAGATTTAGTGGACTAACAACTTACAGTGAATCTCACGCTGATTACTGCGGGGCTTTTGCTCCTGAGAGGTCCAGGGGTCTGACCCCTGTCGTAGGCGTATGCGAAAAACGTTATGACAGTTCCGGCGGGGTGCGGCTGGTTAACAATGACCTCACCCCCAGTGCCCACATGGACGTCACCCCCAGATCCTCTGAAACAAAGGAAGTGTCAGGAATTGGGATCCTGAAAAAATCAAATTTGATCTGTGTCACGTGATGAGCGGTCATTGGGAGAAGAACCAAGACTCGCGTGGTGAACGGCTGAATCAGGTGCACTTTAAATTGGGCCAGGTGGTCCATTCAAAATTCATTGCCTTGCTAACTGTAAATGGAAACTACAGTCTTGTAACTCTAAACAATAACACAAGTAGATCTACTAAACAAAAAAAGGGGTCTAGATCTTGTTTAAAAAGTCATAAATTAATTTCTTTAAAGAGTATATCTACATGCCACAATGTCTTACTGCAGGTTTTATAGAGTTTAGTTCAGCATCATGTAAACAGGATAAACTTTTTAAAATGAAACTCACTCGTAGTAGAGGACATTGTTCTGTTCTCTAGACGAATCCTTGTCTGTGGCTTGAATCGTCAGAAGTTTTGTCCCTGGGAATGTCAGATGACATAAAATAATGTTTACAGAATATTTCAGTTTAATATTGATACAATGATTTTTTACTTTAAAAGGCACATTGGAGGAAGAAATATTTTTTTTTCCATCAATATTTTTAGACTAGGGAGTTTTCAAATAAATATAAATCTATTAATTTTTATAAAAAATCATGTTAAGCCTGGTCCCTTTTGGAACTCAGGACGTGTTAGCGCATTTTCGTATAATGTATCAGCACTTATGGTAGATATCAGCATTATCTAGTTATCAGTAATTGTGTTTAGATTTTAGACATATTTTTATGAATTTTCTTGTGTAATGAATATACCTGAATTTTTTTTTATTTAAAAGTCATTTCTTTACATTTTAATTTTTTTTATATTCTCTTTAATCTAACTACAAGTGGTTTGTGGTCACTGAAATAGGACTCATAAATGAAACATTCTAAATTGTAATCAGCTAATCGCCCAAATACTCCGTCAATAGTTGTTTGATAGATCGTAGTTGCCAATCTTGGTGAAAGTAGTTGAATGTTGAAGCTTGTTTCGAAAAAGTTTTCAATTTCTGCCCCTGGGCCGCTAAGATCTTGATTGAAGTCACCACAAATGATGACGTAAAACTCTCTAAACTTTTACACATATTCTAATGACGTCAACAACAAAAAAACTAATACTTTTGATAATACTAAGACTTCCGGCAATGGCGGCCGTTGCCTGCGCCAGTGTTATCTCTCGATTCGCAATGTTTTTTGGTAGTTTTAACGGGGGTTTTTAACGGATCGAGTAACTGAGTGTTGATGCACAAATGGCACAAAAAACATATATACATCATGGGTCTAGGACTTATGGATGCTGAGATCTAGGGTGATGACAGACGGACGGACGGACAAAACGGGTGCAATAGCGCATTCGACTTCTCGAAAATGCGCTAAAAAATATTTTATCAGAATAAAAATAATGTAATACAGAACTTTCATTTATTTTATTTATCTTTATTTGATTCATTTATTTCCCAATTTAATAATTTTATGTGGACGTTCGAAAGAAGTTATTTTCGGTGCAGTAATTTGGTGCGCTGCTTTCTAAAAAAAAGTATGATCGAACAAATGTCGCTGACTTTGAACAAATCCTCACAAACTAGTAACATATATTTAAAGCGCCACTTTTAATGTCATTTTGTGATACTAGATAGTATATATAGTTTGGATAGTTTTCGGCCAACTGAAATGTTACCTGCTTTAGTGCATTCGGTAGCTACAGCGCTGTAGTTCAGGGCCTCAAACTCAGGGGCGTTATCATTACAGTCCAGGAACTTCACCTGAACTGTGGCAGATGCCGCTAACCCTCCTTTGTCTTCCACCTATGTCCACAGAAGTCAACATTTTATTTCTTTTTTTACCTAACTGAATTAATTTCTTTGTGTTTCAGAAACGCATTTCCATTAAATTATAAATTATAATAGTTGATACTAAAATAGTAATAATAAAATCACATGTCTCGCTCCGCACTAACGCGTACATATATTTTAGTCCCTTTGACTTAGGTTAAAAATATTTTTGGTCAAAGACATTATATATTCCCTGAAAAACTTGTATAAAATTAATAAGTAAATGTCTTAATTTTCTTATATATTATACCTCTCTTTGAAGGCCCGTATCAAATAATAGAAATAAGAGCATCTATTTAGCCACACTTTGTGGAAGGACGGTATCATATGTATGTATGTATGTATGTATGTATATATATATATATATATATATATATTAGGGCTGCGGAAATTACCGATTAATTTCTCGATTAATCGGTAAATTATTTTATCGATTAAAATTATTTGAATCGATAAAATAGTGATTAAAATTAAAGTCATGTTTTAAAAAATATTTTCCATTTATTCATAAATAATTAATAATAGTTTAGTTTTTTTGTGTGTTTTTTAATTACGTACAAAATTCTTTGTTAAAAAACGTTGTAGAGTGTAAACCTTAAAATAATCTGTTTTCTTAGAACAATGAAAAAAAAAATAGTTCTAATTATTTAACAATAACAAAGTTTAAATTTATAGACATTATATTGAAATAAAAAAAACATTGTTTTTAATTATTCAACAATAACAAAGTTTAAATTTATAGACATTATATTGAAATA
>MUZC01001522.1:686988-735717 GCA_002072015.1 Radix auricularia
TATATATATATATATATATATATATATTATGTAGCAGACAGGAGAACTTGCAGACAACTACTGACCCAAACAAGAAATGTCTTATCTGCCGAGATGGTTGGTCTATCCACATCGTAATCCATTAAAGTCTTCAAGTTCCCTGTTCTGGGATCTATCCCAAAGCTCCCCCTTGGTATGTTGGTTGTTTCGTTTAAGAACCAGACGTAGCTATCCTGGGTGTCCTGGTCAGTGACCCTCAGACCAGTGCTGAACTCTCTCTGAAACAAGGCGTCCAGGCACGGACGATTTTAGTCGATATGCTATACAGGAACATGTATACATTTTGTTAAACTTAAGGTAATCTAAATAACAGACACTGTATTAATTTGAACGGCAAAATACCATAACACACAAGATACAAGAGAAAATATTTACCATTCCTTCACAAACTTCTATTGATGTGCTCAGTGGAGAAATTTCAGGTCTCTCGTTGACATCATTAATCTGATAATATCGACACGTATTTATGAATTAGTTGCACACTACTAACTTATGTTCTCATACAAACATACATATATATGTAAATGATGTAAAAACATAACTTTAATTTTTAACAAAACGACAATATATCAGGACCGGTGGACAATGTTATCTGGCCCCGGGACAGACAGGACGCCGTAGACGCATGCATACACAGGTAAGCTTTGGTTAGAGTCCAAAGTAAAATATAAATAAATATATTATCGCCCTCATATTTCATGTATATAACTACGGCTTTAATGTAGCCGTTGACTAAATGCAGATTATTCCATGGCCTAATCACACAATATATTTGCTATTGAACTTATTTTTGGAGGTCATCTCAATCCTATTATGATATTTAGAGTTTACTTTGGCACATAGCATCATCTATCCGATGTTATGATATTTCGACTCTGTTCAGCATTAGGGTTCACACTAGGCCCCCAAGTAGAAACATAAACAGACGTCTCAGTGTATTCACTTACTTTCAGTTTTAGGTTATATGGGGGCGAGCTGCAGTATCCGTCAGTAGCCTGGATGACGAGATTGGTCTCCCTTAGATTGCCCACCTCATAGTTGAGTGCCCCAACGATGTCAATATTAGGGTTGTAGCCTGGGACAGGACGGAATGTGTTACTGGAAAAACTAGCAACGCCGCTGGATAATAACCATGTTACTGGACAAACTAACAAAACGACTGAATAATCTAACAATGTTTTTGGACAAACTAACAATTTTACTGGATAAACTAAGAATGTTACAGAATTATCTAACAATGCTGCTGGATAAATAACAATGATACTTGAATAACTGACAATGTTTCTGGACAAATTTAAAATTTAACTGTACCAACTCTCAATATTACTGGTAAAACAAAAATGTTACCGTACAAACTAACACTGTTAGAGGATTAACTTCCAATGTTACTTGACAAACAATGTCACTGGACAAACGAACAATGTTATTGGACAATATAACGTCGTAAATGGACAAACTCAAAATGTTATTGGGGAGCTAATAAAGCCTTCTCTCTAGAACTTAAGTTTTGATTAAATTAATTAATTGCATTGTAAGCAGCGCTTCGCTACTCTTTTTTTTTAATCATACAACTTAAAGTATAAGCGAAAAAATTTATAACTTATAAATGTTGTTTAAGTGTGTAAATAAAAATTTGCTTGAGTTTCGAATATCAATTCAAATTAAATTGACGCAAAAGTAAATATCTAAGCACACGTTACACCATAAAATTTAATAAAATTAGTAAATTGTTTTTTAAAAAAAGCTTTGTACGGAACTATTAACATGATTTGATGCCACCAAATAGTCAAGTGACCATCAGGCCTGCAAAGTGGTGGCCAACCGTTTTGGGCCCGCGTGCCCAACATTAAACATCAATCCACTTATTTATATCAAATGCCAACACTCAAAGAAAACACAGACATTGGAGTAAGGCTTATGCTGGTTTAATTAAGGAAGTAATATTTTAGTCGCGTGCCGACTGATGACGTTCTGTGTTCCGACTGTGGCACGCGTGCCATAGATTCGCTATAACTTTTCAAGTAGATATAATGTTTGGAATGCTACCAGACCGATATTAATTTTATATGATTTAAATTAAATAGCTTACGGCAGGGATCTCAAACTTTTCTGCTGGAGGGTCACATTAACTGTCAAACAGCAGATTCAATGCCGTCTACTAACCCCCCAACTACTAAGTTTTGTGGTAAACTACAGGTAAAGTTAGTAATTTTTTTTAATTAAAAAACTTCCAGGGGCCGGATGAGAGGGCTTCGCGGGCCGACGTTTGGAAACGCCTGGTTTTACGGAATAAAGGGGTTTTGACAAAAAATGTCGCTTTGAATCAAATAAGAATTTATTACGTACTTGGGAATGTTTTCAATACGTTGTTAATATTATGTTTGAAGTCAAGTATTTACCTTTGGTTCATTTCTTAAAATGGGTGTTAAAAAATTAAAATCAACTTGTTAAATACAATTATAAAATAAAATATCAAATTTATTTTTATATTCTTTAAAATTGTTTTGGGGCGATGAAGTAACATACTATACAAATGACCATGAAACAAAAATAAATATTTATTTTCAAGGAACAAAACACCACAGTTATTTTGGAGGTATTTTCTCGTCATTGTATCATTCCGTTACTTTTCATCCAATCGATAAATCGATAGTCGGTCGTGGCCATTAACTTACCATCAATTTTAAATTGCGCCAGCCCAGCCGTGTTCGAGGCGCTGACCGTATAGGTCACATTGTCCCCGTTACCATCATGGAACAACATCCGGTATGCAGTCCCAGTCATGTCCTCAGGTATTTGGACCACATAGTCCAGGTTAGCAGCGCTCGGGGCAACGTTGGCATCTGTGGATCAATGAGGATAGACCGAAGGTCGTGTTTTGGCAACTGTTCATTTCTAACATTAGACACATGGTCGTGTTTTGGCAACTGTTCATTTGTTACACTAGACACATGGTCGTGTTTTGGCAACTGTTCAATTTTAACATTAGACACATGGTCGTGTTTTGGCAAATGTTCATTTGTAACATTAGACACATGGTCGTGTTTTGGCAACTGTTCAATTTTAACATTAGACATATGGTCGTGTTTTGGCAAATGTTCATTTGTAACATTAGACACATGGTCGTGTTTTGGCAACTGTTCAATTTTAACATTAGACATATTGTCGTGTTTTGGCAACTGTTCATTTGTAACATTAGACATATGGCCATGTTTTTGGCAAATGTTAATTTTTGAAATTAGACACAAATGTTTATGTTTTGGCAACTGCTCATGTGTACCATTAGAGACAAATGTTCATGTTTTGGTTATTGTTCATTTTGACCAACATTAGACATAAATGTTTATTTTTTAGAAATTTTATCATGAATGAAAAGAGTCAAATATAATTACAACAACAAGTGGGTCTCATTTCTCACCTCAAGGGCATTAAGCTGACACTTGACTGCCTATAAATTAATATTGTTGTCTATTCATGGCCAGTTTCCTGTGAAAAAATTAAAATTGTTCACCTGCTATTGATCCGTCAATGACCAGTGGTCCCACGGTGTTTTGACCATCGGTCATTGTGACTAGAAATGTGACTTCACTCCGACACTCGGACTTCAGGTCAACCAACGTTTTTATCTCCCCTGTCACTAGCAAGGAATAGACAGAGACATAATATTCTTTAATAAATAACTTTTAAAATATTCACCCATTTACAGCAGCATACTAATTAACGCAAAACATTATTTTAATATATATAAAAGCAATTTATAATATAAATTTAGAAATACGTTACAACATATAAGTATACATTTAAGAACAATGTAATTTATACGGAAAATTCAAATTGGCTGGTAATGTCAATACGACTTGTCTAACCTTTACGAAGTTCACTTTTACAAACTATTACAAAGGACAGGAGCCCAGCAGGAAACAAACAAAAAACATTTAATTAGCGGACACCAAACATAGTTGTTGCTGACCTGGGTTGATTTCGTAATGCCCTGCTGACGATGCGGGCAGCACTTTCAGGGAATACTTGATGTCATCGTTGTCATTGTCATTGGAGTCAACGTGGTAAACAACCGTCCCAGCTTTCATACCAGAGCTAAGATGTGCAGAGGCTGGGGACAGATAGAAACATTTAGTTGTAGAACATTGAAAAAAAAAAGTTCAAGGAAGGGTTCGGAGTCCTACGTTCAGACAATGTTGTATGGCACTGCCCAACAGATGGAGCAGATTGCCCAAGTAATAGCCAAGGCCTTAAGAGAGTAATCTCAGGCCCATAGAATATGTGTTTAGTTTAGTTGTAGAACATATTATCACAGCAACTCAAACACTAACTCTTTGGTAACACGATATTTGTTTATACCACATTGTCTGTTTATATACAACACTATTTGTTTCTACAGTACCACATTTTTATTTATACCACATTATTTGTTTATACCACATTATTTGTTTATACTACTTTATAACAAACTATTTGTTTATACCAAGTAATTTGTTTACCAAACTATTTGCTTATGCCACATTATTTGTTTAGACCAAACTATTTTTATACCAAATAATTTGTTTATACCAAACTATTTGTTTATGCCAAATTATTTGTTTATACAAAACTATTTGTTTATACCAAACTATTTGTTAAGAACAGATTATTATTTTCAATTTCTTGTTATCAACAGAAAACCAATACATCATTGAACGTTTTTCGTAAGGTACTCTTCGCTGCTTAGTAAGGGAACCCTCGTATCTTATTGCGTGAAATTAAAGAGTTTTGGATAAAGTTTTAAAAAAAATTATTGCTAGCAAAATTACGAGAGATTTAAGGTAATCAGGTTGTAAGCACGTTTGAACTCGGTCAAGTTCTAAGAGCAAAAACTAAATTAGCTTAGAAATAAGTAAGTTGTCTTGATATCAGATGCATTATAAAACACGGAATTCTCAACATTTTTTTTTCCAATAATTTATTGCCCTTGATATTCTATTAAAGGATTTCATAGCAAAACAACAAGGTCTTTGTCTATTCCTTTAATGTTTGGCTAACGTGAGTATACCAGAATATGTTGACACACAAAAATCCACAAAAGGTATTGTTACAAATGTCACTAGGTAACCCCAGCCTGCTGTATTTTTAAACCAATTATAATTTACGCCTCCACTACAGCTTGTCCACATTACATCATTCTGACAGTTACACGTCATATTTATTTCCGATTTCACCAATTCTTTAAACAAATTTAATTTGTAGTCATTCCAGCAGAAACCTCTGTTACAATCCAGTAACATTGCCAATACCAGGCAAACGTTTAATTTATGAAGAGTAAAAGCATTGATCTTTAAAAAAAAAATAACTGCAAGTCTTAGCTCTGGACTTCCTTGTTTTTATTTAGCGTTTAGTTTGAAATATTTTAAAGAATATAAAAGTAATCTAATATATAAAGCTGAAAGTTTGTCTGTTTGTCTGTTTGTTACCAATACAAATCCACACCGTTGGACCCAGGGTGGTGAAATTTTGCATGGAACCCCAATTTAACCCGGAATAGGTCATAGGCTATGGTTCAACCCCAGGTGACCACCCCTAGGGTCTGGGGGCCCATCATTTTGCTTTTTTTCTTAAATGAGCTATATAAAAATGAAAATGACTAATTCTCCTATTTCGCGTGTAGGTGAAAGCACAAAACTTAGGGTAGTTGTTAAGTATACTTCTACGATGGTAACAGGCGAAAACAATATTTAAATTATCACTTACTGAGGTCCGGGGGCCCAAATGTAGTTTTTTTTTCTTATATTAAAAACTGACTCATCACTAATTATCCAACTCTCCGTGTAGGTAGAAGCATGACACTTTGGTAAATTGTTGAGTAGCCTCTCGGAACGATTATTGGCGTTAAATTTTTTTAGAAATCACAAAAAGTGGGGCCCGGGGCCCCAAAAACTATTTTCTAAATACTGAAAATCGCTGCTTATCCACTTTCCCGTGTAGGTAGAAGCATGAAACTTTGGGAATTTGCTGAGTACACTTCCGCAATGGTAATGATAAAAAAAAAATAATTAAAGTATCACTCATTGGGGGCGGGGGCTCAAATGTATTTTTCCTTATATAAAAACTGACTCATCACTAATTCTCCGATTTCACGTGTAGGTAGAAGCATGAAACTTTGCAAAGTTGTTGAATAGCCTATTGTGACAATTATTGGCGGAAAATAATTTTAAAATTCACACTCATGGGGGCCGGGGGCCCAAAAGCGTTTTTCCCCTTACAAGAACTATATAAAACATGAAAATCACTAATTATCCTATTTTACACGTGAGCAGAAGCATGAAACTTTGGGATGTTGTTCAGTACTCTTTCTCGATGGTAACAGGCGAAAACAATATTGAAATTCTGACTTACTGGGGGCTGGGGGCCCAAATGTATTTTTTCTTCTATAAAAACGGACTCATCACTTATTCTCCGATTTCCCGTGTGGGTAGAAGCATGAAACTTTGCAAAGTTGTTGAGTAGCCCTTTGTGACAATAATTAGCGGAAAATAATTTTAAAATTCACAAACATGGGGCCGGGGCCCAAAATTTTTTTTTTCTCTTACATGGGCTACTTAAAATATAAAAATCACTAATTATCCTATTTATGGCGTAGGCAGAAGCATGAAATTTTGCAAAATTATTGAGTAGCCTATTGTGACAATTTTTTGTGGGTAATAATTTTAAATATCACACTCATGGGTGCCGGGGCCCCAAAAGCGTTTTTTTCCATTACAAGGACTAAATGAAATATGAAAATAACTAATTATGCTATTTCCCGCGTAGGCAGAAGGATGAAACTATGGGTAGTTGTTCAGTACAGTTCCACGATGGTAACAAATGAATATAACTTTTAAATTCTCCCTTCTTGTGGGCCGTGAGCCCAAAATAAAGTTTTTTCCTTATATGAGCTTTATAAAAACAGAAAATCACTCATTCTCCTTTTTCCCGTGTAGGTAAAAATAAGAAAATTCGGGCAGTTATTCAGTACACGTCCATGATGGTAACAGTTGGAAATAATATTTACATTTTCACTTACTGGGGGCCGGGGGCCCACATCTTTTTTTTCTTATTTTAAAAATTTACTCATCCCTAATCCTCCAACTTTCCGTGTAGGTAGAAGCATGAAACTTTGGTAAGTTGTTGAATAGCCTCTTGCCACGATTATTGGAATTTTTTAAAATTAGAATTAACTTTCATGGCGGCCGGGGGCCCAATTTTTTTTTTCTCCTTTTACTGAATATTGCTATTTGTCCTTTTCCCGTTTAGGTAGAAACATGAGAATTTGGGAAGTTGTTTAATACACTCCCGCAATGGTAACAGGCAAAGAATATCTATAGTATCACTCACTGGGAGCCGGGGGCCTCAATGTATTTTTTCTGATATAAAAACTGACTCATCAATAATTTTCCAATTCCCAATGTAGCTAAAAGCATGAAAATTTAAGGAAACTGTTGAGTACACACCCGCGCTGGTAACAAGCGAAAGAAATATTTAAATTGCCACTAAATGGGAGACGGGGACCCAAATGTATTATTTTCTTTAAAACAAAGTTAATCATCACACTTTCTTCAACATCCTGTGCAGGTAGACGCATGCATATTTGGGGTGGTAGCAGGCAAAATTATCACTCAATTGCAGTTTTTTCACCTTATGTTAGCTAAATTACAATTTAAAAAACTTTGGATACTCTGTAAATGCATTTTTTACAAAACTCGGAAGATAAAAATTTGAAGGCCTATGTTAAAATTCCTTTGGTCAATAAAAATATTTTTTTTTCAATCTTTTGTGGCCCTTGGCCTCCAATCTCTTTTTCGTTAACGTTTAAAACATTTTAACCATTCGTTACCATTGGATTTTTAAAATCAAATTTGAACTAACAAATATATTCATCATGATCCAAATGGAAATAAGCTGTTGTTTTGAACTATATAATTTGCACCCATAGGGCCCCCGACCCAGATTTTAGTTTTTTTTAAATAAGTTTTAATTTTTAATAGTAAAAACACATTTTAGGGCTGGAGACCCGTATGCCATTTTTAACATTAGTTATATAAAAGGTAATTTAAAAAGTGTCTATTGAGTAAATGTATACATTATTGACCAAATGTGATTTTTAAAAAAAATTAAATTTCCAATGGGGTTATGAACTTCTAACGTCTGTTCCAAGACGGTTTAGTTAATATATTTAGCATATCCATCATGATTTAGATTGAAATCAAAGGGATATTGAATTAGTGTTTACCAGTTCTAAACGTTAACTGAAATCTTAAATTACCGCTGCAAAGCGTGGGTAATTAGCTAGTTAAATGATAAAAGTGCCCTGAAAAGATTCATTCGATGTGTTTATTTAGTTAATTATATCGTTTAAAAGCAGTTTTTATTTGATTATCACTGAGACATCCTCACCAATCATTGAGTCGGGAATAAAAGTGGGTGGGGCATTAGGCTCCACGTTGACTTGAATCACTTCTTCTGCTGTCTCTCCTAAAGGGTTCCGGCAAGTGATGTTCAGAACGTAGAAAGTCGCGGCCGTGTAGTCAAGGGTTCCCACACCGGCCCTGTACTGCAGACATTCGTCTGAAGGGTACATTGTAGAAGGTTATGACAACATGGAAATATTTGTTATTTAACAAAAAGATGTTTAAACTAAGGTTGTAAAGTGTAAAGCACGGCTAATGTTTGTGAAGGTTAAAAATGAGTACGTGTTAAAAATCAAACTGTTTAATAATAATAATAATAATAATAATAATAATAATAATAATTATTATTATTATTATTATTATTATTATATATACTTTTGTACTTCAAATGGATACATAATGATTTTGTTCATCATTTTGTTCCTAAGCCTTTCGCCCTTGCATTTTTAAAAAAAAGTTTTGCTAAGGCCTCATCTAACTTGTTCTTATGAAACTCTGGCCCTCGCATGTAAGCAATCCTCTAGCCTACAGTGTTACTCACCCGAGCCACAGTCGAGGATCTCAAAGCATTGACGACAGGGCTGCGAGGGCCTGACAGCCGTGACACTCGTGCTCGTGACCAAGCCCCCAGGATCACTGCATTTAATTGTTGACAGAATATCATTGACGTCAGCGCCTTCCTTGACAGTAGCCATCTTACCAAACTCCGTGATCTCTGGCTGATGGAAGAAAGCACGTTCTCTGTTAGACATCCATGTTCATGTACAGCGAGAAAAAAGTGTCTCTAAAATGCCGACATTCTATGCTTTCTGAGATAAAAATGGTTTTATACATTTTAATTCCAGTTTTCATTTTTATTGACATTTTTTAAATTTTAAGCTTCCGAACACATTTCCATGTGCTAAGACAAGAGGTAGAGCAGTTTTTTTTTAATTTTAATTTTTGCTTTTATTGAACAAATTAGGAGCAAAACACAAGTTTTTTCCCCCTCTTTTAATCGCTGGCTCTATGTTTAGGCTGCTTTCTTTGTCTGCCTAGAGCACGGGTCTAGCATGGAGCGAGTGCAGGGCCTGGAGCGGTAGTTCACCAGTAAGCGGTAGTTCACCAGTAAGCGGATGCTTGAATAAACCTCATTACTTGTTAGCCACTTATAGGGTCGTCCCTTTTTATTTTATGCCGTAAAAACTTTTATTGCAAAGTAACTAAAACTCAATTTCGACTTAGGGCTGCTATGAATTTACTGTTTTCTTACTAGCCCAGTTCCAATTTCATCGTTATTTTCTATGCCCAATATATCCATCATGACATGCTTTCCTGTACCCATCATACTCACATGTACAGATAATGTTAAAAGACTATTAAGATAACTTTAAAGAAAGAAAGTTAGCTCTCATAAATTTTATCGTAAGTAACAGTAATGGAGTCGGGGTATGGGAATAAGTATGTCAAATCAATATTTCCAAATATGTGTGATACGAAACAGTTTGTGTCAAAACCGCTCGTAATTTTTTTTATAGAAAACTCATAGAGGCGAAATGTTCTTCTGACATAAAAAAAATGTTTCGACTTTTGAAAGTATTTAAAAACTGGAAATAAATAAATACGCTTACAGTTACGGGAAATCGCTCATTAATTTTTTTTTAAACGTAAAGGATTTAATACTCATCTACAAAATTTCTTATTTATACCTGAAACAGTGATCAAGCTATCGTGTGTACACACTTACAAATACAATCTCAAATCTGGATTTTTATTTTTACTAAGGAAAACGAAATTTGTATTAATTGTCAAAGTCTACATTTTGCACGATTTCAAAACTTACCCGTATAGTCATCACACGAGACAGAAAAGTGAGAAAAACAAATTCAAAGCAAACTGTAACATGACGATGAATACCGTGAGTTGTAGACTCAATATACAATATATGAAAACAATATGGTTAAAAACAACATAAACATTCAGTACAGTTTCACTTTTACAATGAAAAGTATTCAAAACAGAGAAATTGAATAGAAAATCCAACTTACCACTCCGTATACCCTAAATCCATAGATTAAAATAATCCACTGGATTCTAATCCACATTATGAAAACAGCAAATGTAAAAACGGCAGAACTTTATTACTTCAAGCAATGAATTAGAAACGGATTGACAACTATGTTCCTGCTATAAAAATACGTTTTATTGAACGTACAACAATCTAAACTAGAGATGCTGTTAAACACATCATTTCTTTAAAATGTTAATGTCTTGACTGGAAGAGAAACATCAACCGTATATAAAACTGATATCGTATTCAACCATCGACACTATAATGTTGTCCTATCTACCAATCTAGTGGCGGCCTTTGATACGTGTATCCCCGGCCAATCTCTGCATTCACTTGGCCTCTTTCTATTTCGTTGTCTGTCAGGACTGTGTTTGCTTAATGGCGTATAGATATAAGTTTGAGACACAAACTACAAAATGCCTTTGGTATATGGTGGCTTTAAAAGGCCATGCCGACGTGTGTCTCACATAAACAAATATGAACGAGCCCATTGAAATAATTCAGATAAGACATGCGAGAACTTCTTTTGTCAAACTATTCTGGAAAATGATTTTCACAATAAAAATAACAGTTTCAGTAAATTATCAAAAGACTTATCTTTTGGGTTCGCCGTAGAGTAAATATCAATTTTTAAAAAATGATATATGTGCTTAAATTCTTCGTAAATCTATCTATATTCTAATTATTATAATTTGATTTAAATCATATTCAGGCTCAATGGTTTCTTTTATTATTAAGATTATGTTTTTGTTCATTTAATTCTTTTTGTATATATTTGCAATTGAAAGGATCACATGAAAATTATAGATTTGAATTTGAAAAAATAATCATTGAACATCATGACCATTATATGAGCCAGATAAATTATTACAATATTTTAAAATTGAATCTCTAGACAATTTGGAATTATGAATTACTACGGCTTTTCCATACAGTTAGCCCTTAAATTTACTATTACTTTGTTTTGCCATTTAAACATTATATTAGGGCAATCTAACTATCTCAAATAGACAGACCTCTTGTAATGTACCTTGCTAAACTGCTATGCCTGATATGATTCAAAAAGTAAACTCTTAGATACGTTATCGTACGCTACGGCGTGTGTATTGATTTTAATCCAATCTTTTGTTCATAGCTTAGCGCCGGTAAAAATAAAAGCCATCTACGGATAATAACAGATTGTTGGAATCCATAGACTCTTTGGTTTTACATGTCTAAAATACTTCTTTCCTTTCAAATACGCTGATTTGTTTTAATTCAGAGAAGGTAAATCTGTAAAAAGGGAAATAACCAGAATTAAAAAGCCAAAAATAATTTGCATTAAGTTTCCGTAGCGATATTAAATACGACGTCCAGGAATAAGAAGGGAATATAAAATAAATCATTTTTAGTTGAGATAATTTAGTTTTTGAAGCATGATTTCAAAAAGTATCACAAACAAGCTTCTTTGACAGGAGTATGGAAACCTTGGCTCGCGAGCCAGACATGGCTCTTTTGGTGGCTACATCTGGCTCTCAGACAACTTTCGAAAATAAATTTTAAAAGTTTTATTCACATCCTTTTGATCTACATATTAATTGCATATTAAAAAATCATAACAATGTTATTGCAAAGGATTCAGAGACATAATTATAGTTATTTTAATGTTGAAATTACACGAAATGCACATTTGCTTGATGTTTAAAAAATTTTAAAACATTATACATGGCTCTAACAGAATTACTTTTTAATAAAAATATTTTTAAAAAAGTTTTTAAGATACCACGTTTTGTGAACTAAAAAGAAGAAAATAAATTTTTTCTTGGGCTCTGTTGGAACTTCCCTTCCCCTGGGCTGAGCCAGAACTGTTTTGTTGGATGCACATTGTGGACATTTTGTACATACACACTCTTACACACCAAAATATTTTCGAACTAAAAACGTGGGGGGCATTCGGCTGAAATTTGGTCTATTAATGCTATTACATTAAACTTTTCAGTTTCAAATTCCTCCACAGTCTATATATGATACTTCATTTAATGGTCTATTAATGCTATTACATTAAACTTTTCAGTTTCAAATTCCTCCACAGTCTATATATGATACTTCATTTAATTTCAGCCTTCGTGTGCACATTTGCTGAGGTCAGACCGACACACATGAAACTCACAGCATTTATTGACACATCAGGTCTAGTATACCTGACACATCAGGTCTAGTATACCTGACACATCAGGTCTAGTATACCTGACACATCAGGTCTAGTATACCTGACACATGAGGTCTAGTATACCTGACACATCAGGTCTAGTATACCTGACACATCAGGTCTAGTATACCTGACACATCAGGTCTAGTATACCTGACCCAGGGTGTGGAGGTCGGGGGAATTTGTGTGAAACTACGTTTCTTAATAACACGAGGAGCGATAATTTTTTGAATAGAAGGAGCGCCTGTAACAGATAGGATAAGAAGATACGTATTTAGACCCCTGGCCAAAATTCAACGGAAGTGAACATTCTTAATAATAACATGTATGTGTGTGGGAGGGGGGCGGTCAAAAAATATTTCCTTTTAAAATAAATTTAACGTTTAACCATGCACAAATAAATATATTCACTAAAAATGCAGTACCTATTGTACATGGTATTAGATTCACTTTTTACATTTGAAATGATTGTAAATTTTAAACATATATGTATGTATAGCTTCAAATTAAACATTATTGTTAAACGAATGAAAAAAGCAATCACATTTTAAAAATATTTTAATAGGCTATTTTGTAATTCATAGAAAACGCTAGCAGATTTTGTGCTGGAAATTTACTTTTCTTCGGTGGAAGCCTTTACATGCATATAAGTATTCACAAGGTGACGTGGATATTACCGGATTTGTCTAATCGACCATATCTGTATCTATATTAATAGCACAGGATTATACAAGATATATCCCCCAAACTTAGATAGCGGTGTATTTTTTCATAAAGTAAATTTTAAATTTTGATATTTTGTTTCTTCAAAACTCCCAACAAAAAAATAGAAAAAAAATAAATCTTATATTTAATACCGAATTTTTTTTTTAAAGTAACCACCCCCCACACACACACACAAACTGAATTGCTTGCTCTGTTTCAAAATCAGATGAGGGAAACATAAATGAAACTGAAGGTTCGTTAGCGATACGAATTCGTTCTAGCCTCACTTGAAAAGTTCACACTTGGCACATTCATTTCTAGTTTTGTAAGAGTAGATGATGCTGGTATCCCAACACCTCCAAGTGTTTAGTTGTAGCGATCATCTGTCGAATGTTGTAAGAGTAGATGATGCTGGTATCCCAACACTTCAAAGTGTTTAGTTGTAGCGATCATCTGTCGAATGTTGTAAGAGTAGATGATGCTGGTATCCCAACACCTCAAAGTGTTTAGTTATAGCGATCATCTGTCGAATGTTGTAGAGTAGATGAAGCTGCTATCCCAACACCTTAAAGTGTTTAGTTGTAGCGATCATCTGTCGAATGTTGTAAGAGTAGATGATGATGGTATCCCAACACCTCAAAGTGTTTAGTAGTAGCGATGTTCCGTCGAATGTTCTCAACATATTTTAATACCAAGTGAAGACTACAGTACATAAACAATAGGCAATCAATGGTTTATATAATTTATTTAAAAAATGTTGGAAGAAGTAGAATAATTTGTATCCAAATATACACAAATATATAGTCTATCTACCTTAACTCTATTGGTGCACAAATAAGCATTTTATTTTCACAGTGAAAAAGAACACTTAAGTTTAAAATAAATTTGTATTGTCAATATCTGATGTGCATAAAATTTCAACTATCCGTAAGCGCTGCACCAGAAAAACCCGATGCAAAAATAATTATCAAACGCGTTGTTTTTTTTTGGTGACAAGATGATTATTGTTAATTTCTTTTAAACTCTCTTGAAATTAATTTTTTTTAAATGTGATATAAATTATTATTAACCTGTGTCACTAAAAAAGTTCATTTTTAGTAACTTAAACTATGCTAACAGAAAGTAAATTAAAATTAAAAAAAAAAAATGTACATAACGCATTTATTTATACTTATAGAAACTTTGAAATAAATATATTAGGATTAATCTAGATGTATCCTTACACATTTTCAATGAACACAAATTATCTCATCAGCTACTGAGTTTTTAATGTAAGTGGTACGCCACTTAGCTTCGATCCCTATATTTATGGATATAATGACAATGGAACGCAATGATTTTCGTACCAACGGTTTATACAGTGGTTCCCAAAACCTCTATCCGTGGTCCCCCCTCCCTTATAGTCAAAACTTGTCTACGGACCCCCAAGGGAAAGCGCTACATAAATGTATAGCATACGAATCTACTAAATTTAAATAACAACATTTTTAAATATAATTATTAAGTTAAATTTTACTTTTGTTTTAAATTTTATAAAAAAATAATTATTTGAATAAATTTGTTGAGATTAATGTCCATCTCAATGTTTTGGATCACACATCTGTTAAAAAGGGACTAATAATATAAGAAAAATTGTATTGAAATTTTTTATTTGAAACGGTTAATAAACTATTATTAACTTTTTCAATGGAATGCTGCATTGAATCCCTATTATTCTACTTTAAATGTAAGGATACAATTCTATATAATTTTTTTTTCTAAAATCTTACAACCCTTTTGTGAGTTATAATCTTTATTTTAAAAATTAACCTTGAGGTATTGAAAGTGTGAAACATATTGTTTTCAAAAGATATAGCTTGTATTAAGTTGTATTAAAATATTTTTAAATTTACTTACATTCAAAAGTAAACTATCTGGATAACAATGCAAAATTCAACTATTTCGAAACTTCAAACCAACAATAATAAACTTCTTTTAGCCTTAGAGTGGAAAATTTGTTATTACACTTCGTATCAGCATTACATAAAAACAAGTCATAAAATGTCGAATCTATTTATATAATTCTCCTCATGGTTCAACCATGTCGGATAAAACACTGTGTAACCCAACTGACTAATCAGCTGGCACGGAAAGGTAGTGCAGAGAGTGGATGGTCGCCGAGACCAACAATACGTTCAATTGAGGTCAATTACTTCGTTCTTTAAGAAAAACAGAATAGCATGTATTTCGTTTTGTAGTGGTTATTATATTCTCCTAACACGCGGAAGGTCTTAGGTTCAAGCCCCAGATAAGACATAACTTTTTTAATTTTTAAAAATGTTTGTGTTCATTTCTCACTTTCTTTTCGAACATGACTTCGCAACACGGCTGTAAGCTTTGTTTCTCAACATTGGCATAATAACTTCGTTCTCTCCGTTGTGATCTGTGACAGAACAGTAGTCACTCACTCTTCTCAACATTTACTTTCATACAATTAATACTTTAGGCGCCCTCACTCACTCTCCAGGCATGCATAACTGTGTGTACCCGCAGCAAGGTGTACCTCATCGCTCCTGCGTTCTCAGTCACTTTGGTGTCTCCTACAGTCCTCTGAGCCACGTTGCCTTTTCATTGTTTTCCTCGATTCCGGTTGTTGTGGTTTGCTAACAGGGCCAAACGTTTAAAAAGATATGTCTGTATCTTCCAAAACCTGTTTTCAGTCATGGACAATAGTATGTTGCTCTCTTCAGAGTTTCTTCTTCTCAGTCATTCACAATCGTTTGCCCAAACCCACTCCATTTGGACAACTGTGTTTTTCAGGAAGTTTTCACCCGTCACTAAATCATTAGCGGCGTATGCTACGACGCGGGTCGGCTAGTGAGTATTAAAACAAATTTTCAACAAGAGTTTTCTATTTTCTATTTAAGGGAAATCATTCTAGATTGGTATCTACATTAAAAGTCGATTCCAATAAGTAGTTCTAAAACTAAACACATTATCTTGTCAATATCAACTCACGCTACATCAAATGAAGAATGTGTCAATTTAATGCCCACCGCGCAGCAATCTAACATAAGCATTCACAAAGCGGGAAAAGCCCTTTAACTATCATTTTAGAGTAAATTTAATGTCATTTCAAATTAATAATTTTGAAAATAAACTACAAAAATATTGATATCTATTATCTGTAAATTGCTTCTAAAATTACGAGAGTCGAACGTAAAGAAGGTTTCAAAGATTCCTTCTCCAAGTATGTTCTTAATATTATTAGCTAATGTTTGGCGTTTATTTCAACCCAATAGATGTTATGGTTGGCGAGACATTGACATAATACTTATATATTTTCGGGTCCTTGGATTTTAAAAGAAACCCAGTAAATGTATTTGGTCATTGTTTCGGCACGTGCAAATCCTTGGGATCTGCTTAACATATTTGCAAAAGATACGAACCCTTTAACTGGGGTTGTTTAGGAGAAGTTGCTGTTCAAAGCTCGAAAAGACTAGCCAGACATTTCAAATCTATAAAAGCAATTTCATTCCTTTCCAAAGGTAAATTGTATGATTAAAGTTGCGATTATCTATACGACTCTTTCAGACTTTATATTGTAGATAAGTTATGCATGTAGCAGCATAATTGTGTTGGTGTATAAAGCTATTTTTTGTAGTCTGTCTCACGCAGAGCAATCTAAGACTTTGTGGAAAAAAGAGGGTGATGTGGATGAGATTTCTTTGTTTCAATATAGAATATGAGGTTTCTAAAGCAATTTTTTATGTTAATTACATTATTTTAAAAATGTATAAGAATCTAGATATATGACTCTCCGCATGGTTTAACCATGCCGGACACCGAGCAAGCTGTTGAACGCCACAGACCAATCAGCTGGCAAGAAAGGTAAATGCAGAGGGTGAGGGTTATCGAAATCAAAATAAGTTCCATTGAGGTCAATTACTTGTTCTTTCAGAACATCAGAATAGCATGTGTTACGTAGTATAGTGGCTATAACATACGCCTAACACGCAAAAGGTCGTAGGTTCAAGCCCCAGCTAAATCATAACTTTTTTAATTTGTTAAAATATTTGTGCCCGTTTATTTCCCACTTTCTTTCTGAAAATGATTTCGCAAAACGGCTGTGAGCTTTGTTTCTCGACTTTGGCATAAATAACATCATGCTCTCCTTTGTGCTCACTTAAAAAAAAGTAGTAACACACTCTCATCAACAATTACTTTCATAAAATGAGCCCTTTAGGCGCCCTCCCTCTATCTCCAGGCATGCGCAGCTGTGTGTACACGTAGAAGAGTGTAAATTATCGCTCCTGTGTTCTCACCCCATTTTGACTACTGTGTTTTTCAGGAATCTTCACCCGTCACTCAATCATTAACGGCGTATGCTACGACGCGAGACTGATAGTGTATATTAGAAAATATTTTTAAATGATATTTTGCTAACTCTGTAAAGAGATATTTGGTCGACTTTTGAAAAGTCTTTTTGCTGATATCATTCATGGAATTCTCACTGTCAATCATAATAAATTTTATATAAATGAAAAGCGCAAAATTTAATATGATCAGAAGAGGGGCGCCCAACGTGTGGCCGTATGGTGGGCACTAAAATGTTTGGCCGTGAAAATCCGTGAAAATAATAAATAATAATAATATAATAATTTTTGGCGGGTGTGGCTCGAAAGACGAGTAAGGTTGCGGAGCAGACTGAGACACGAAATAGACAACGCCTTGCATGCAATGCCGAAGTCAGATAAGTTAGGTGCTAGGTGCTAGGCACCTATGATTACAGTCGCTGTACGGATCTTCGGTAAATCATCAGACGCAATGCCGATGATGAAAAGTACAGTACCCGTTGAGGGTTGGATTATTCCGAAGCGACATCCCGTCCTCCTCATTTTACTATCAAAGCTATTGAGTGGTGCCGGCTTAGTGCCAGTACGACTTAGCAAAACAAACCTCGAAAAACGCAGTGGACGACAGCTCTGAGGAAACCTTCTTGTGGGTCCCTATGTAGGTCATTGATGATTCCCGCTTTGTGGCAGTCCTAACAATAGAGACTCGTGTGCTTTGCCGGGGTGGCGCCGAAATGGTAGAGAGTCGAAGTAGTGAAAATTTCACACCTCTTTTGTGAGGTCACTTTTAGTGGGAGGGTTTTTTTGGACATTGTGTTCTGGATGCCCAGGTTGCCGTTTCAGAAGCGATCGCTCCGAGAGGAGGGGGGGCTTTGCAGTTACGTCCCATTGGGGGAGGCGGCCAGATAGTTAGGTGGTCTTCCGGTAAGTCTCCATGAAGAGCGCAGGCTCGAGTCTGCTGATCTTCTACCACATGTTGATATCAATGAAAAGATTGAATCTTCCTGCCTTAGATAAATATGATTTACCCACAGTTAAAATTTACCCAAACCTACAATCATCGTCATTTTCAATAAATATTATATTTTAATACGTAAATATAGGGTCTCCGACTTTTTTAAGCAACAATCATGACATACCTTTAAATTAAAAAAGCATTTTCATTGGTTACAGCTGTGGAAAAATAGTAGATCTAGTTCTTTTTCTGTTTCTAGGTCAAACAACTTTATTTTAATAAGGACCTAAAAATCGCTTTTTACTGTATTTATTGTTCTTTATTTTTATTTCTGTAATAAAAGAAACCACGTTATTTCATTATTTTTAGACTAAACCTTCCGCGTGACCCCTGACGTTGTTCAGGAGCCCCAAATCAATTTTATTTTTCCGCTGACTTCTGGGGGTCCCAAGGTATCATTTTGACAACCACTGGATTAACACCAAATCCAAAACAAATAAAATTTAATATTTGAAAACTATTGTTCGATTTTTAATGTTTCATAAGATGGGTCCCTTAAACTTAGAAACAAAAACAACAAAATTATAATTGATTTTATTACTCACAGAATAAGGGAGATAATCATTGACAATTTATATATATATATATATANTTTTTGTATGTCCTGACCTGCCATTTGTGCATCAACACTCAGTTACTCGATCCGACCTCTTGTAGTGGCAGTAGAGCTCCTGGAAGTGCCATATGACCTCATTTTCCATACAAAATTTTTATTTTTTTTTTCACTAAAATGTTCAAAATTTGTCATCATTTGTGGTGACTTCAATCAAGATCTTAGCGGCCCAGGGGCAGAAATTGAAAACTTTTTCGAAACAAGCTTCGACATTCAACTACTTTCACCAAGATTGGCAACCACGATCTATCAAACAACAATTGACGGATTATTTGGGCGATTAGCTGATTACAATTTAGAATGTTTCATTTATGAGTCCTATTTCAGTGACCACAAACCACTTGTAGTTAGATTAAAGAGAAAATAAAAAATTTTAAAATGTAAAGAAATGACTTTTAAATTTAAAAAAATTCAGGTTTATTCATTACACAAGAAAATTCATAAAAATATGTCTAAAATCTAAACACAATTACTGATAACTACATAATGCTGATATCTAACATAAGTACTGATACATAATACGAAAATGCGCTAACACGTCCTGAGTCCAAAAAGGGACCAGGCTTAACATGATTTTTTTTTATTCTCAACCAACATTTTTAAAGAACAATTCATAGTACCCATTCGTGATGATGAAGAACATAGGTGAGGCAATTACTTACCTCCCACGACTATCAAGACCAGTTACGACTAGTTAATTATTATACTTTAACAATTGTTGGATGACATGTAGCATATATCTAACTAAATGTATACCTAGTGTTTTTAGGATGGAGGCCATGTCGTCGTGTCACTACCACTTCTGTATAAAGAAAATAGTGCACCGGTCCCTGGTGCAGTGGAAAAACTCCCGTCGGTCCGCTACACTAAAAAAGTTGTAGAATCACTGCCGTAGTACAACCTTAAACGTTCAAACGTTTACTCATATTTCACGTGCTTAATTTGTTCAAAACAGCTGGATCTTTATGTTAATTTTTTTTTTCGTATTTAAAAAAATTTAAAAATAAAAAATAAACTATGAAAGTTCTTGGTGTTTTGTCAGGTTCATATTAAACTATTGTGTTTATATATATATATTAATGATTTTTCATGGGCAACATCATATTTGCTCCTGGATCAATTTTCTAACTTTCAATCACCTCCACTTCTGGTCAATGTGTCCATTATTCTATTGACTTATGACCCCTAATACCGGGTCAGTTTACTGCAGACCAATCAACCCATCGGCCGTAACGTCAAGGCTCAGTTCACTTTATAATCTATCAACATGTTTTAATTCCATCGATATTTTTATGTGTACCTGACTACAGTACAGGCAATCGACGACTTATCTCTAGCCGTTGTCACCAGTTGTCCTCAAACTTCCATCACATTACACCGTGATTAAAGAGAACTTTATCACCATCCACATTTTCCACTAAATCTTCTCTCAACCACAAGAGAAGATATGAGAAATATACTAAAGATCATATGAAAGAGATACAAATAATGATATTGATATACTTTCAGTTCATTTTTTAAAGTAAGTTCAGCTTATGATTTTAACAAATGTATTTAATGCGTTGCTCTCATCATGTTTTTTTATTTTAAATTTACAATTGTCAAACATTATTTTATAGTAAAATAAACTTTATAATTAACTTAATTTAAAGTGAGCAAATTCACTTGAGCGTTTGTCATTCATATAAATTAACATTTCTTGATTGTCGACGTAGCATATTCAAATAGTTTGCTGGTAGTTGCCTATCACTAACAATGTGGAGACTATACAGTGTTCGAAGAGAGTATTTCAAAATACATTTGAGTGACTATTGCAAACTTCCTCATTAGAAGTATTTCTTATTCAGCATGGCTACTGTTATAATGAGTTATGAATCACTCATAAATTGATTATGATGACACGATGGCCAACTGTCAATAGAAGAAAACTAAGAAGTTATATATATATATAAAGTAAAATACTACAATTTACCAAATATCACAATGTTTACTAGACGGCTAAGCAAATGTACAAATTTATCACGTCCGAGAACAAAGCTTATACTTATACAAATGTAAAATAGCAACTATAATTGAAACATGATATGAAAAATAATAATTTTTATTAACTTTGCTACATATCAAAAATTTACTAATCATTGGTATAATCACAAAACTTATTTTGCAGATAACATTTGTTTATATATCTATAACTTTACAGTTTATCTTAAATAACAGGGCTATTATATTTTTATGTTATTTCCGCCCGTTGAATTTTGGTTGTTTACCCAAGCGATGATTTTAATGTCTTATTGAAATTTTATGAAGACTCTCGTTTTCTTATAAAATATTCATTTAAGCGCAATGTCATTCGAAAGATATCCTCTTAAGTAGTAGTGTACTTTCCAATTCTAGTTACACTGTAAATACAACTCTTTATATTTATTCTTTTTGGTTTATAAACCAAATCAAGAAATGAACTAATAGTTACTGTATTGAAAAATAGTTATGACGTAATCTTAGTTTCAATTCCTTTACGAATTTGACAACTCTAAGATAAGATTTAATGTTACGTTTTTCAAACTGAACATATAAGAGCATTGTAATATGATTAATTGATTAGTTTATATTGCAGTAAAGTGCAGGCTTGTAAACAATTTCTTTTCTGGAGGGAAAATAAAATGTTCGTTGTTGCTTTCGTTTAATCACAACAAATTTGCGCTGTTTATTGTGTGTTAACCAAGAGAAGGCTAAACTGTTTAATGTTAACTTAAACATGACAAACATGTATATTTTTTATGGAACATTACTTCTGCAAACTCTATATTGTTTTTTTTTAATAAATATTTTGTTTTATGATATTTTAAAAATTAAAACCCTATGTTGCTAATAGTTTTCTACCATTAAATATGACAAGGCTTTTTACATAAAAATCAAATATTTTATAACAATGACATCAGGACGATCATAAATCGTTGATGAAGTGTGTTTATATCCGGAATGATATACATTATTTGATAAATTAACATATAAATATAAATCATCTGGACAGGTCACGGCGTCACCTACTGTTTGGGTCACTTGACTTCAATAACACCTGTGTGCACCAGGAGAGAGATTGGTTTAGCTCTAGCTATGTCATCGATCATGTAGGAGATAAGAATGGAAAAATTGATTTATATAAACAAGTTTATGTTAAGGGGTGGGTGTCTTGAGTGGGCTCTAGTTGTAGTAAGAATATCAATAATTATTTTTAAGAGAACTTTGAAGTATGGCTTTAACTTGACTGTAATAAATTCTTTAACGTTTCTGAAAAAGATATCTATGTTATAATATTTTATATTATAGGCATTTCTTCAAAACAGATAATTATTGAGTCCTACTCTTATCCATAAATTTATGTGTTTTTTTTTTTTATTTAATTTAATTTTTATGGATACTTATTGTTAAGTTAATGTAATACCATCCGTCCCGTGTCATAGCATACGCCACCAATGATTTAGTGAGGGGTGACATTTTACGAAAGTAATTGTTGAGGTGAGTATTTGACTTGTATTCTGTCACTGAGCACAACGGAGAGCACGAAGTTGTTATGCCATTGTCGAGAAACAAAGCTTACAGACGTGTTGCGAAGAAATGTTCGAAAAGAAAGTGGGAAATAAACGGGCACAAACAAACAGATTTTTTAAAATTAAAAAAGTTATGTCTAGGCTTGGGCTTCAACCTACAACCTTCCGTGTGTTACACCAATGTAATAACAACTACAATACGAAATAGATGCTATTCTGTTGTTCTAAAAGAACAAAGCAATTGACCTCAATTGAACGCATTTTTGTCTCGATGACCTCCCCCTCTGCACTATTTTTTATTGCCAGCTGATTATTTGATGTGGTTAGACATCTTGCTTGGTTTCCGGCATAGTTGAAGCATGATGAGCATTATATACATAGATGGCATATTACCGTTGGGAGGAGCTACAATGTTATCAACAGTTTAATAAGAATTTTCGATATGAAATATTTATTTGACCTAAGCAAATTTAGCATTTTAAATTTGCGTTATGATCTAGAATATTATCTCTCCAATTTTTTTTTGTATGGCGGATCGGCAGTAATGTTCTACATTTTACCTTGATGCACCATTGGGATCATTGAAATACTTTACCTGTACTTTCAATGTAGTGAAATGGTTTCATTTTTATTTCGTTTTATTTAATAAGCATTTATTATTTTTTTTTTTTTTTTGTGGAAAAACGTACTCATTCTTTAGCGATAACATTATTACTTTGAAATTGAGGATTATACTTCAATTTCCTTTCTTGTTACATTCTGCGGACTGGCAGCGAATAGCTCACGGCACAAGTCACCCTACCATGACTTTGAGAAGCACTAAGCTAGCATACCAGGTTTTGGGTTGCCGGATATGCGGATATCCGGACCGGATATTGGGATATCCGCTACTCTCCGGATTCAGCAAATGCATATGGCAATCCGGAATAGGATTTGGATATCGATTGTGATTTGATTTGCGAAATTAAAAATAAAATCTTTGTCTTACGTATTCTATACTATGTATTCTTATACTTTTTCAACTCTAGTCTATTGTAAATATTACAAGTACACAAAATAAGTTAAGTAGTGAATTAAGTTATACAATAAATTATTTATACATAACAAAATAAACAAATTAACAGGCACTGATCATAAGACCATTAAAAATGCATGCAAAATATAGTAAAACAAATTAACATCAATACGAGAAAAAAATATTTAGTTAAAATTTTACAAGTTAGAAATTATTTTGTTAAATAAAATAACAATCTAAGAAAACTAAAATCGTTTTAAATTTAAATAATCTGAATAAAAGAACATTTTTATTATTGCTCTAGATTACCAATTCTTGTACACCACACTACAAACTCAGGACAAAACTGTGTGCTTGGTACACACACTGCAAAGTTGATTGACCTTTGTTCCAATTCGTTCATTCAATTCATTATAAAATGTTCATCGGTGACGATGAGTGTCACAGACTGTAATTGTAGATGGCAGATACTCTTCATATTTTTGGATAATAAATATTTTAATAAATAGTGGTAAATACTCAATAGAAAGCAGTGCACCCAGTTAGCTCTTACACTTAAATGACGAGCAATCCGCATCCGGCAAATAATATTTTAAAAAATCCAGCTACCTCCTAATACCAGGTAATATATATTTTTAATTTATTTGTACTTACTTTCGTTTTTCTCTCCAGAATCAGAAGACAAATTCGTAAGCAGGTGATTCAGATGGTGTCTCTTCGAGTCTAAAAGGTGTAGGAAGTTATAAATAGATTTTTTGACCATCATACCAACAATTTTAATGCAAATCTTTTTTTTTACAACGAAGATGAAAAATGTTTTGAGAAATTAAGGCCAAAAGAAAATCACTTAGATCTAGATCTACGTCAAATTTCAAAGAAATGTACAACTATTTCTAAGGGAAATTTAAAAAAAAGCAAAGTAGATTTTCAATTTAGAACATAAATTTATTTGGAATTTTTCAACAAATAAATTGTTTAGCTAAAATCATGCGATGTTTCTTTGAATATTTTCATTTTATTAATGTAAGCTGAGAAAGGATACGTTTTGATAATATTCTGTCTTTAACCTAGAGTTTTAGTTTTGAAAGATGATGTGTCAATAATTATGTAAATATTTATATAAAAAAACTATTTTGGGAGATAATTTAAAAGGCATAAATACTTGAACAGATTTACTGCTTGAATGAAGCATAAATTCTCAGACAATCATTTATTTTTCCTTTTACAAAGTAAGTCACCTTAAACAACAGTTTAGTTGCAGGTAATTTCAAAATGATAAATTATATCTATGACGTACATTGGTTCGTCTATCACAGGTTCAACTTGTATCCGTCTTACTTTAGGTTTGCCGAATCTGCATTCAAATATTTCAGAAACACAATTTAGCCAACAAAAACATAATTTATTACACAAAAATAGATTAAAATCATATTCGAACTAGGGCAACGATGAATAGAAGTTTTCCCTGAGAACTTAATAGTTTCTAGCTACACCCTGTTTTATCAACGATTCCGCTGATCAACTCCGACCGACTACTATTTCCCCACTCAGATATTCTATCAATCAAACATAAAACATTTTTAAACTTTCAATTATATGACAAGATTTTTAAATTTTGATCTTCGTTAGCCCTTGCCCAGATTATGCTGGTTGTTTTTTTCCAACCACTTTTCACCCATGCTTATCCAACAATATGACCGCTTTCTTATCCTCAAAACTTGATAAGACACTTTTTAAAAAAAGAGAATTCTTGAGATTGTATTAGACATTTCTTTGTCTTTGTATTTTCTAAATGACGTAGTAAGAACTTGCCATGCATTTAATGTTTTAGTGTATTTACTTCTAATATGCCAATCGTTTCACAGAACCAATGGCTTCTCAGACTCTTATCGTTCTATGTGCGTTTGTCATTTTACGAAAACTCGCCCAAATATTATTCATTGATTCATGCATAATTCCCTTTCACTTAGCCCCACGCAGTTAACAAAGCAAAATTAAGACACTTGTCACATCAGCATCTTCTCCTTCGCGTACTTCCTCTTTGCTCCGAACACACCTCGATCACAGTCCATCTGGTTGCATGCTTCCACACACCTTGACCAGTGTTTACGTAGCATGTAGCCAATCAAACCAAGCCAAGTTATCCCCAAAAGGGAGGCCACTATCAACCAACCTGTGTTGTCATACTAGAGCAAATAAACACATTTTTTTAATGTTATATTCTTACATCTCCTGCAGTGTATCTTTTATATAAATGTAACAATCTGATAATAAGTATACTATGACAGGGTAACATTAAATATCAAGTTCTCACAAGTGAGACAATTAAACTATAAAATTGAACCCGTTGTGGATCCCAAACACTCATAGACAGTAGGAGTCCTGCGACTGTTATCCAGCAGCGAGTTTCTAGTTAATAACCCTTGAAGTAACTGGCTTACAATCCTAAAGAAAACAACTTTTAGTCTCTCCGCTTGGTCCTCATGTTAGTTGAGACCAAAAAAACACGTTGCCGGAAAATGAGTGTGTAGCCGTGATTTAGAGAGTAACAGTCTCACCTTCTGTGGTTCAGTTGTCGTTGAGGTGATGAAGTATGACGTAGTTGGAACTGGAGTCGTAGTCGAAGGTGGTGGAGTCGGGCATTTCTGGTTCATAGATGAATTTTTATTATTATTATTTTTTTAAGGAAAGATAAAGGTGGATTGGTTTCATTTTTTTTTATTTTGCTACTGGTTACACAGATGGAGGCGAATGCTCATGCCATGTACGCATGTGTAATTACTAACTAAATTGATTTATTTTTATTGTTACCAATCCTATTGTTCAGAATTACAAAATTGTTGAAGAACGAAAAGAAAATGCTTTTAATATCAAGATATTTCTCACAAACTTTTTAAATAATAATCAAACAGCCATTTATATTTTACCCGGTGATCTAATACTTACAGTGAATCTCACACTAACAACGGTTGGGCTCACACTCCTCAGCGGACCCGGTGTTAGACCTTTATCATATGCATAGGCGTAGAACGTTAGAACCGTCCCAGCAGGCATAGCGTGGGCGACGATGATTTCACCACCAGAACCCATGTAAACAGCTCCACCAGATCCACTGGATCCATGGCGGGAAGGTGGAAGGTAAGAGATTAGTTTAATGGGAAACAGATTTCAAAGTCATATACTTTGAGGAATAGTGTACTAATACTCATACACAATAATCATTGCATCACTTATAAGGCACCTCCGCTTTATCTGTATTTAGAATCTAGGGTTGTTCTAGACAGTTGGATATCTTTGCTTGCGGAGTTCAAGGAATGTGTTAAATTGTATGTCAGTCCCAGCTTATATGAACAGATGTTTGTAGAAAGCTATTAAATCAGTTAAAATCGATTCAGTCTTTTAATAATTTGTGTTTTTTTTTCAAATTCGTTTACTTGTTTACTTCAGCTTTATCAACATTTGAATGTATCAAAATTTAAATTTAAAATAAAAAAACAACTATGTTTTCGTGAAAAAAGATTCACTGTCAACATCAACAGCCCGGAATTCAGCTGGTATGTAGCAAAGTTTTGATTCATTGTCATTTTTTGCCACTCACCTGTGATATAACACATCATTTACCTGTCGTCAGTCTCACCTGTGATATAACACATCATTTACCGACCCGTCAGTCTCACCTGTGATATAACACATCATTTACCTACCTGTCAGTCTCACCTGTGATATATCAAATCATTTACCTGTCGTCAGTCTCACCTGTGATATAGCACATCATTTACCTACCCGTCAGTCTCACCTGTGGTATAACACATCATTTACCTGTCGTCAGTCTCACCTGTGATATAACACATCATTTACCTGTCGTCAGTCTCACCTGTGATATATCACATCATTTACCTACCCGTCAGTCTCACCTGTGATATATCACATCATTTACCTGTCATCAGTCTCAGCTGTGATATATCACAGCATTTACCTACCCGTCAGTCTTACCTATGATATAACACATCATTTACCTGTCGTCAGTCTCGCCTGTAATGAAGCTATTCTTACTTTTTAAAAACCTCACCTGTAATGTAGCACGTTATTCATCTCACGTGATGAGTCCTTATCTGTGGCCGTTACCGTGGCCAGCACACTTCCTGTTTCGGTAAAAATGTCGAATACAACATCAAGTTACAACAAATAGTTCAAGACAGCTGTAGCGTAATACTTTGTATTTATGTTTAAAATATATTTCAATGGCTAGTTTAAATCAGTATTTATAAAGCGTCTGTAGTTTTTTCCAAGCATTGTGATAAGGAGATTAAATAAAGAATAAAATGTGAAGCTCCTACCTGCAGCTGTACATTCGGTTGCCGCCAATGAATAGTTGACGCTGTTAAAGACAGGGGCGTTGTCATTACAGTCAAGTATTTTGACATCCACAGTGGCTGTAGCCGTCAATCCGCCTTTGTCTGTGACCTTGGATATGAGAAGTAGGAAGAGAATCTGGATGATACTACGTTGCCCAGTTATAAAGGAATTGGGTGGAATTAAAGTAATGACTAAGCCTTCAAGAGTTTGTTTGTATTTAGACACACTTTTGATACAACCTCCATGCAGTGGCGTAGCTAGGGGGGCGGAGGGGGCGGTCCGCCCGGGCGGCACTCATTCAAAGGGTGGCATTTGTGGGCATTTGAACAATAATTCCAGACATTTCCAAAAACCGCCCCTTTTCTTTTGAAGGGGGGAAATTATAGTGAAACAAAAAGAATCTCAATTTTGAGTTTAAATTAACGGATTCGTGCAACATTTGTTTGATTACATAGTGGTTGTTATAACTAACGCAGAACAGTTTAAAAATTTAAAATTGCTCAAAAAAGGTAACAATCTGTTTGCAAAATTAAGCGGTATACGTCACAGATGGTGCTTTTATAAGAAAACTGCACAAAAAACAACAACACATCACCGCTGGTCCGAATATATGTAGTATTAATATCGCACGACAATTTTTGCGTGGAATTTCGACATTCGCAGAATCATGCGCTAACAAGTAATAAGAGGCTATGTTTAAAATAAGAGGGGAAATACCCCCTTGATCTATTAAAATATATTTAACAGTAAATATTTGAAAATTCTTTATCCAACATTACAATTTTGCTAAGAATTTTTTTCAACAATTGCTGTCAGTGTATCTAGTTGTGAAAGGAGCTTCTCCAAACTGAAGTTGAAAAAAAAATTCCCTCCACAATAAGTGTTTTAAGACTACAAAACTTGCAATATTGTCCATAGAACATGATATTACAAATAATATAAATTTTGATAACATAATAAACGATTTTTCGACTATGGGAAAGTTAGGTGAGTAAGTAATTTATAAATTAAAATTTAAAAAAATATGTTTACATATTGACAATGGCGTAGCTGGAGCTTTTGCCGCCCGGGGCGGTCTCCAATATGCCGCCCTTTTAGGGGCCACCCATAAATGAACTCACGCACCGGGGTGGGGGGAGTCACACATTTGATGTCATTCAAAATGTGCAACTTTAAATAAAAGCTACACTGAAATATATGACTACCCAAACTTTATTCAATGTTGATTTACGAGGTTTCACGTGTTTTAATCTTAAAATAAAAACATATTTAAATGACGGAAAAAAATATATTTTAAACATGCTCATTTTCAAATGAGGGGGGGGGGGACGACGACTTTGTCACATCACATTGAGGAATGGGTCTAAGCTTTCCTTTCGTGACGCCGTGTGACGACGGGACAGGGGAGAAAAATCAGCCGAAATCATGTAACGTCATTTATGCGGCCTCTTAATTAAGTTAATCATATAATGGCTTTTATAAATTAATAAGCGTGAATAAATAATTGTAATTGAAACGAAGTACATTGTAAAAGATGGGGAACAATTTTACATTTGTATGTCCTATTTATTTACGCAGTAATAAAAGAGGCCGCATAAGATGAGAAACCTATAGATACATATTATAAAAATACAAGATACTTGTTTTTAAGACCACAAGAAAGTTTTAGGGTCACAGGTCCCCTTTCCACCCCAAATGAGACAAAAGATATTCTAAATTTATACCCAAAACATTAATAATTAAAATGCTTTTACTTTTCTAATATATAAAGCTGAAAGTTTGTGTGTTTGTTTGTTTGTTTGTTTGTTTGTTATCAATACAAATCCACACCGTTGGACCCAGGGTGGTGAAATTTTGCAGGGGACCCCAATTTGACCTGGAATAGGTCATAGGCTATGTCTTAACCCAAGGTGACCACCCCTAGGGTAAGATGGCCCATTTTTTGCTTTTTTCCTTATATGAGCTATATAAAAAATGAAAATCACAAGAATATTTGTGTCAAAATAGTGCGCACTGTGCAAGAGTCTAATATTAACATTCCCTAAGCGGGAAAACCCCATTAGTATTAGACTATAATATTTCCAATTGTAGGTTAAAGCATAAAACTTTGGGTAGTTGTTAAGTATACTTAAATATTAACGGTGTGGATTTGTATTGGTAACAAACAAACAAACACACAAACTTTCGGCTTTATATATTAGATATAGTAAAAACTAAAAATCACTAAATATCCTATTTTACTGATAGATAGAAGCATGAAACTTTTTCAAGTTGTTAAGTACGCTAAAGCGACGATATTTTGCGATAAACAATTTTTAACTTCCCACTCATGGGAAGCCGGGGGCCCAAATGTTGTGTTTTTTAAAACTTAAATACGCTATATAAATACTGAAAATCAACCATTCTTCTATTTCCCGTGTAGTTAGAAGAATGAAACTTTGGGAAGTTGTTAAGAACACTCTCTTAACGCTAATTTGCGAAAAAGAATTTCAAACTTCCCACTCATTGGGGGCCTGGGGCCCAAATGTTTTTTTCTTTTATTAGAAACAAACTCATCACTAATTCTCCAATGTACCGTGTCGTAAAAACATGAAACTTTTGCAAATTACTCTCCTGGCAATAATGACCAAAAAAAAAATAAATACAATTCTCACTTATGTGGTACCGGGGGCCCAAATGTACTTTTTCTTAAGCGGGCTTTATTAACAAAATGTAGACAACGAAATACAATCACGTCTCACGAAAGATCAGGTTTCTGTTTAGGTGGAAGCACTACAGCAACTAGAAATCATTGAGTACAACCCCTCAGTGGTAACACGTGAAAAAAATATTTAAATTATCACTTACTGGGAGCCGGGGGCCCAAATGTAGTTTTTTTTTTTACTATTATATGCTATATAAATACTGAAAATCCCCCATTCGACTATTTCCCGTGTAGGTAGAAGAATGAAACTTTGGGAATTTGTTAAATACACTCTCCTAACGCTAATTTGCGAAAAAGCATTGTGTACGCTTCTCCAGAAATCCCTATTTAAAACCCGTGAGAAGCTGGGTACTTGCCTCTAGTTATTTATAAATATATGAATTTTTTAATAACAAAAGAAATTGTATACATCAGTTTGTAAACATATTTTTAACTAATATTTATAAATTTACTTATTTGCCTAACTTTCATAGTCGAAAAATCGTTTATTATGTTATCAAAAATTTATATTATTTGTAATATCATGTTCTATGGACATTATTGCAAGATTTTGTAGTCTTAAATGACTTATTGCGGAGCGAAAATATTTTTTTCAACTTTATTTTGGAGAAGCTTCTTTCACAACTTGATATACTGATATCAATTGTATTTAAAAAAATCTTAGCAAAATTGTAATGTTGGATAAAGACTTTTCCAATAAATAATATTAAATATATTTTAATAGATCAAGGGAGTATTTCCCCTCTTTTTTTAACACAATGCCTCTTCTTGTAGTGTAGGTACAGCCAAAGCTGGTCTTAGGCTCCTGCAAGCTATGCGGTCGCAGTGGGCCCAGCGCTTTCATAGGCCCAACCTATCTTAATTTTCACTTATTATCCTTATTAATACCTTATCCCTAACCAAAATGGGTTTGCTTAGTTTGCATTAATTTAAAAAAGATGGGTTCCCATAAATTGAGATATCATAGAAAAGTAAACAATTGCCATGAACTGAGTAAAATTTAAGCCTCTGATCTCGTTCTACTAGTTACTTCAGATGTCAATTTTCCAAGACGCTTGAAATTTTTAAGTATGTCATTTTCGGAGTTATTTACTCTATAGTAGTGTTTATTAACGGGGAAATGAATAATCGTTCATTTTTAATGAATAACCGTTTATTAATGTAAAATCCAACCTATATGTGTTACTTTAATGCAATAAAAACAAAGTGAATTTAATTTTTAATTAGTTACCTTACAATCGTTATATAAAACCCGAAACAGTAAAAATATTTACTACTTGCAATTTAAACACACTATTTGAACCATTATGTCATGTAGGTACTTGTTAGCGCATCATTCTGCGAATGTCAAAAGTCCACGCTAAAACTGTCGTGCGATATTAATACTACATATATTCTAACCAGCGGTGATGTGTTGTTGTTTTTTGTGCAGTTTTCTTATAAAAGCACCATCTGTGACAGCTAAATTTTGCAAATTTTTTGAGCGATTTTAAATTTTTAAACTGTTTTGCGTTAGTTATAACAACCACTATGTAATCAAACAAATGTTCCACAAATTCGTTAATTTAAACCCAAAATTGAGATTCTTTTTGTTTCACTTTGGCTTTCCTCCTTCAAAAAAAGCGGGGGGGGGGCGGTTTTCGGAAATGACTGAGTTTATTATTCAAATGCCCACAAATGCCGCCCTTTGAATGAGTGCCGCCCGGGGCGGACCGCCCCCTCCACCCCCCTAGCTACGCCACTGCATACTGATGTCTATAATTTCTTTTTTATTACAAAAATCATATATTTATAAAAAAAATAAAAGCATATTAATTGTTATTGTTTTTGGGTGTAAATTTAGAATATCTCTTGTCTCATTTGGGTTGGGTGGGGACCTGTGACCCTCTGGCGGATTAAGGGGAAGGGCTGAACGGGCTAAAGCCAGGGGCCCCCGACTGTTTGGGGGCCCCCAAACTTTTTATATTTTATAATAAAAACGTACAAATGTTTGCACGAACCCTTGAAAATAAAATAAATTAAATTAATTTATAAATATTATCTATTAAACTGATCACGATTCAGACATGATAGTCCTAATAGTTATAATTTTAAAAAATTATCAATTTAGACCAGCTCCTCTGGCCGTGAGCAAAGAGCATAGACTTGTCATGCAATCGGTGTAGGAATCGATTCCCAGAGGTGGAATGTAACAAAAAACTTCTTTTCACACTTAACTGTTGTATACCGGCGAACACTTCAAACAGTTATTTCTTTGTGTTCGTTATTTTTTCATTATAAATATTGAGCTACAGTCTTATATTGTTAGCAATCATTTTATTTTAAGGGATGGTGGCTGGATAGGGCCCCCGTTTGATTGCAGCCCGGGGCCCCGCGCCGTCTTAATCCGCCCCTGCTCTGACCCTATTACTTTCTTGTGGTCTTTAAAACATATCTCTTGTATTTTTATGATGTGTATATATAGGTTGATCCTCTTAATCGCTTCTTTTATTACTGCTTACATAAATTGGGCATGCAATGGTAACATTGTTCCCCACCTTTTACAATGTACTTTGTTTCAATTAAAATTATTTATTCATGCTTATTAATTTATAAAAAAAATACACATCATATTATTAACATAATTCAGTGGCCGTCCATAAGTGACGTCACGTGATTTCAGCTGATTTTTCCCCCCCTGCCCCCTCGTCACACGGCGTCACGAAACGAAAACTTAGACCCATTCCTCAATGTGACGTGACAAAGTCCCCCCCCCCTATACAAGAGGTATTTTGTATTTGAAAATGAGCTTGTTTAAAATCATTTTTTTTTTTGGTTTGGTCATTTGAATATGTTTTTAGTTAAAGGTTGCACTCTAACTTCGTAACACGCGTGAAACTACGTAATTCGTCATTAAATCAAGTATGGGTAATCATATATTTCAGTGTGGCTTTTATTTAAAGTTGCGCGTTTTGAATGACTACAAATGTGTGACCCCCCCCCCCCGGTGCGTGACGTCATTTATGGGCGGCCCCTAAAAGGGCGGCATATTGGAGACCGCCCCGGGCGGCAAAAGCTCTAGCTACGCCACTGCCTCCATGGCATCGTCACGTCGTGCTTGCTATTTCGTGCGGATTAAAATACAATTTAAAATCTCGCTTACCACTGCTTAATGTGTTGCTTGCATTAAAAAAAAATTGAATTACAACTTGAGTTCTCTTTCTCCAATGTAATCTTCAAAAAACTTCCTTAATGTATTTTATATATTTCTGTATTTTTATAAGCAAAGAAATATCGAGACAAGTTCGAGCGGTCCGATATGCCATTACTTTAATTATTGGGGAAAACCGATTTTTCCAAATTCTTTGCTCAAAGCGTTGAGATCTAACCAATCAAATTTAATCTTCCTCTTTCATTTGACTACTTGATTATTTAAAAAAAAAAACCGTATGTGTATTTCTAAAAAAAATGTAGCTAGAAAGCTAATAATTTCCAAATACATGTGTCAAATGTTCAACTACAAACCAAGTCCTTTGTATCGTATAGTTCTGTCAAATTTATATTTGATTTTTACAACAAACAAACGAAGGTCTTTGTGTCATACAAATTTGTCAAACAAAACTCACTACCTGAACTATGATTTTTCTTTGAGACAACATGGCACCAGTGTCCACGTCATAGTCCAGCAGAGTTCTCAAGATGCCCGTGTTGTGGTCAATGCCGAAGTGTTCAGTTGTGTCAGAACTTACGTTGGATATGGACCACTCGTGAAAGTCGTTGATGTCTTCATCTATCACCCTCAACCCTGGGTTAAAGTCTCGCTAAAGATGCACATTAGGAAAGATTTTTTTACTCAATTATCTGAGGATGTTAGGGTTTAAGACAAAAGACTCATTTAATAAATATATTAATTATCAACTGTCACTATGAAAATTAAAAAAAAAAATCAATTACACTTTTTGTAACAAAACGAAATAATCTTAAGTAATTGACGAATAAATCTTAAAGCATATAAATTAAAATACAGCCGTACCTCGCTAAGTCAAACTTATGTAAGCCGAAAACCTCCAAATGTTTAATTAATTATTACGTCACGGCTCAATTACATAAGAATAATATATTTTAGATCTCCTTAACTCGAAGATTTTTAGCTTCCAGCGTCCGTCAATCGAATTTTCCAAGGCGTTCTGGTTATTATTGTGCATGACATTTCAGAACACGTGTTCTCTAGATCTCCGTAAACGGACGCCAATTCTTATCTTGTTGCATTCTACATGAAATAAAGTGACTATCAAAAGTACCAAAAATAGCAAAAAAAAAAAAAAAAAAAAAGAGTGGTAACTAATCTGCGTCCCTTTCCTAAGATGTTGTGACTGACTTTTCCTATGATGTTATGTCTTACCTTTCCTTTGAAGTTGTGACTTACCTTTCCTCAGATATTGTAACTTACCTTTCCTTAGATGATATGACTTACCTCTCCTAAAATGTTGTGACTTACCTTTCCTAAGATGTTGTGACTCACCTTTCCTAAGATGTTGTGACTTACCTTTCTTAAGATGTTGTGACTTAACTTTCTTAAGATGTTGTGACTTACCTTCCTTAAGATGTTGTGACCTACCTTTCCTAAGATGTTGTGATTTACCTTTCCTTCGCAGATGTCAACTGACACGACTTTCGGGACAATATCTGGAGGTTCATTGACATCTGTCATCTGTATAATAAAAGAACAGGATTAAAATTTGTGTCATCATTTTCCTATCAATCTAGCACACGTACCATCATAATTTAGTTGCAACGATTCAGGCGTTACAAACTCCGCGATATAAAAATCTTATACAATAATGTCCACTTACTATAGAATTTTTGTGAATGTTTTTGTGGCCTGCTATACGTAATCTGATGAACCAAATTTTGTTTTAAGAAAAAAAAATTATTTACATGTTTCTTAAAAGTTTGTTTTTCGTTGATACTTTTAACAGTTGATTTGATATGCTTTAAAAGGAAATATTTTTATCATATTGGAGTCTAACTTACACATAAGATGCACCAAAAATAAATAGTTTAATAGAAATTATGCTTTGATATGTAATTTATATAATGTTGCCACTATTGATATCAAAACTTTTAATTTTACTGAAGTCTCTATAATTTTGAAACGTTTAAAAAATTATTTTACTTCCATGTGTTCTTATAACAGTTGATAATATATGTTATTTTGACAAATCTCACGACCAATGCCCAAGGCGATTGATGCAGTAGATTAGACAGAACTCACCGCTAGGGTCAGTGTGTACATGGGAGAGCTACAGAAGCCGTCAGAAAACCTGATTTCCAGCTCCGTTGTTCTAAGACCTGGAGTCTCGTAATTTAACGTTCCAGAGATACCGATACTTGGGGATTTACCTGTGGACATCATTACGTCATATCTTGTCACCTGTCTCCATTTGACATTTATGGACTTAGTAACAGGTGATACAGTATTCTAAATTAAAACGTTCATTTTATAAAAAAATAACATATTTTACACTCCTTTTTTACAAGTATTATCCTCTAAATTATTTGATCGATTCTTAGCTCAGAGAAACTAAACAATTTTAAAACTTAAAACTTCTAAGAGATTTTAAGCACAGATACCATCTATTGTATACTGGGCAAACCCCGCAGAGTTTCGTGATGTGACGTTGTAGTAGACGTCTCCGATGTTGTCGTCCATGAATACCATGGTGTAGGCTGTCCCCGTGGCTGTCTCGGGTATCTGGACTGTTGTGTCCAGATTGGCAGCCCTCGGGGATGTGTTAGGATCTGAAGTTGATCAAATAACATTTTTTTAAAAGTTGAAATGTCTTCAAAGTTGTTACACCAAAATGACTTCAGTAATAGAGGCCGTTGATATCAGTGTTATTTTAAATTGAACGCTCTTTATATTAGTGTTATTATTTACCGCAAGCCGATCACGTCAGTCTTATCTTATATTACAGGCTTTTCTCAGAAGTCTGAATATAGGCTCTTCAAGACAGTGTTATTTTAGATTACATGCCGTTCATATCAGTGTCATTTTATATTTTAGGCCGTATATATCTGTGTTATTTTTAAAATTGTAGGCCGTTCTAGTCAGTTCTATTTTAAAAGTTGAAGTAATTTATTTAGTAGAGAGAAAGTGGCATTGTCATAAATGGAACGCACCCATGAATGTAGTCACACAGGTTTTTATTTTATTCCCTATAATATATTAATTGTTTTTTAAAATTAAGTAAAATTAAGTTGAAAAATAACATTTAGTTTTTAAAAAAAATTAAGTTATCTTTAATTTAGAATTAATTACAAGTTGTTTCTATTATAAAAAGATTTTTGACGAATTATTAGCCACACATAACATTGAATAACTGAAATAGTACTCGTGTGAAACAAGGTAAATATTAGCACAGACTTTTCAACTAAAATAATGTAGATTCCTGGCTTTATCCGCTTTCTGGAAAGTTCAGATCATTAAAGTCCGAAATATTGCAATCGTTTTAATCACAGAATAAAACTCTTTTTTTTCATCTGTTAAAACGTCATAAGAAATGTCGTAAAATAAAGGTAAGCCCCTCACTCTTGATTGCCACATCGATGACCAGTGGTCCTACGGTGTGTTTACCGTCCCTGATGGTGACCAGCAAGATGACGTCATTACGGTCGCACTCACTCCTCAAGTCCACTGTGGTGTCAATTTGACCTGTAACTGTTCACAACAATATTTCAATTGATACCTGCCTTCAGCATACAAATGTACTAGTTTAATTTTATGAAAACAAACGGTGACGAATTTAAGGTGCCACAATTGCGACAGTTTTTGAGTTTACAAAGATGATAATTGGCAGAAACACATTGTTTGGAAACTCTCCCCGATTAGTGGCACCTGCCCCGTGATAATTGAACCTGACCCAATGCGCCAGCCTACATGAATCTATCCTGTAATGTCCGGCGGACGATGATGGCACAACGGCCAGTGAGTAGAAAATGTCATCGTTGTCTGCGTCGTCAGCATCGACGTTGAAAATCATGCTTCCAGCTGGAGTGAGGTGAGAGTCAAAGCTAACATTTGCTGTAAAGAAAACGTTGAAGATTTTGTTATTTGGTTTGTTTATTTGTGATCCTATATGTATCTCACATGTACATTCGGCGTTGCCCTGGATATCATTAAGGAAAATAAGAATGCAGTTTCTAGGTAACAAAAATTAAGGGCCTTGTTGATAACAAAATTCAGAAAAATAATATTTTTTTATATGCTGTAAAAAGGGCATTACATTTTTTTTACAACTTTCTTTCCCCAACATGACCCCATACTCTCATGGGATCGCGCTTCCCAATATGACTATTTGATCCCGATTTTGTCTTGATTCCCGTTTCATAATGTGATCCCGTTTCATAACAATACCAAAGATGGATTTTTTCTTGTCAGTATACAGGTATGATTAATTATTCAGTGCTCTGCAGACATTTTTCCAGCATACGCATATTTTACCAAAGCTGATATGTCTTTATTCTAGACATTGTTACTATTTCATCACGGCTCCGTCAAGCTCTAATGTATATTTTTTTAAAAATTGTTATGTTATGACGTCATTTCGTCAGTCAACAACATGAGTTTCAAGACGAGGAGTGTGGTCAACACAGTGTGGACAACATCACAAACTGACCGTACAAGCTGTCGGGGTCAAAGACTGGAGGTGAGCTTGGTACGACCATGACCTGGACGACTCGCTCGTCCGGCGGGTCCACACCGTTGTCACAGGCCAGAGTAATGAGGTAAGATGGGGCCAGTTTGTAGTCAAGGTTACCTTGACCAGCTCTGTACTGGAGGCAGTAGCCTGTGGAATGGGACATCTGTTGTTATGCTCGAAAAAGTTGTAGTGGGACAAATACGTCACTTAATGGAGGTGTTTTGTTATAGCTCGAAATAGTCGTAGTGGAACAAATACGTCACATATTTGAGGTGTTCTTTTTTTAAAAATGGAAAAATTATAATTTCGTTGAGTTATCATACATTATGAAAAGTAATTTTAATTACTTTTTTCTTAACGTACTCTTTTTAACTAGTAAATTATTAATTTCTTTTATGCAGAATTACTTTAATGAAAGGCTTGTACAAAAATTGAGTTATTAATGGTTTTATTTCTTTGATCTCCTTTGAGAAATAGGATTTGAAATAAACAAGAAATAAATATTACATATTCACCTTCCTTCACTCGCTCTCCGTTTTATCTATTTCTTACTGTTTATGTTTATGCGTGTGTGTGATATGATTTTTTGCAATATAGACACATTTTTACATCGCTAAAAGAAATATTTACAAAACTTCATAGCAAATGGCTCTCTGTTTCAATTTTAAATTATTACCTTTCACATTACAAAAGTTCCTTAAATACAGAAGATGTCTGCGTTCAACATGATTACAAACATTGTACGTATAATGCACAAACCAAACAAAAGAACTTTTATTTTGACTGTCTCTGTCAACAACGGTGGGCGTGACTTAGATCTTGCTAAGTAATTTGACATAACCAGAAATTAGACTCACAAAAATTACACTGGATGGTTCATCTGGATCATCTAACGAATGAAGTGAACTAAATGAAATTAGCATTTTGGAATATGGTTTTAAACATGTTACCTTCTGGGCATGAATAGATTTTTCTATTGCACTTTTGTCAGATGCAACGACATTGCAAGATTACACTGGATGGTTCATCTGGATCATCTAACGAATGAAGTGAACTAAATGAAATTAGCATTTTGGAATATGGTTTTAAACATGTTACCTTCTGGGCATGACAAAGCGATGAAGCAGTTCCCACACGGTGTGGATGGCACCACACTTATGACGTAACTGTGGATGAGAGCGCCACCTGTGTCCGAACACTCGATGATAGACAAACGTTCATTGTAGGTGATGCCTTCTGGTAGCCTGGAAACCTTGGTAAAGTTCCCAAACTGTGGCTGAAAGGTGGAGAATGGTGTTAGATATGCATTATTAATTCTATTAAAACTTTGTTCATCTTGTGGAATTTATACAGGAATCAAAATCTTTGTTATGGTTGGTGTTTTCCTTTGAGACATAACTCAGTTACATGAACAATTTTGATATAGGGAATAAATAATATGAATAGTAAACATTGTGTCAGAGTTAAACCATTGTGATTATTTTATTAAATATTATATACCGTTGTTAATTTTGACTAACGTGATCACTTCATTTAATATTTTTATCGTTGTTAATGTTAACTATCGTGAAAGGAGTGCAGATGGCTCATGACATTTATTCTGACATTTTCTGTTCTGGTACAGAAAAGACGGGGATGGATGGGGCAGAATTAACCCGCTTTCGTTTGTTGTGAAGGTATTAAATACAAGTTTAGTTTATCTCAATGACATACTGGGGTCTTTATACAAAGCATTGAACTCAGTTTATAAAACATAATGCATTTCCATAATACGTTATAAAAAATAAATCTTTAAAAAAGCTTTGGAATTATCTTGTGTCTTTGTGTACAATGAAAAGATAATTTTTAGTGCCCCAAAAATGCAAATGGTTTATTTTGTAACATTGTGTCTGTATATACGATTAAATTAGAATTTAGAACTAATTGAACCCGAAATAACGTGTTTTTATCTGAGCTTCGTTAACTTACTGCACCATAGCTGAGCACAGCCATAATAGACACCAGACAGATATGTAGATTCCTCATGGATGGTTGCTTGTCTTTGAATATGCTCCAACTTAAATAAAACAGTGATTGAATAAACTATGTGTGTCATTATCTCAAGGCATGGAGCAAAGTGTTATTAATAACTTTCCTTCGTTAGGAATCTGCTTTTGATCTTTAAAAGTATGTTATTTAAAGAAGTGCTTTCAAAAACAAAATATCTTTATTGCAAGGATCCTAGTGACCTCAAATTGATTGTTGAGGCAAAAATATTTTATTAGCATTTTACAGGTTATTGGAATTCACATTTTTAGGTGACAAACAACACAAAGAATCTCTGATTCAGAAAATAAAAGTAAGATTGCAAGTTAGTTTAAAAAAATTATGACATAGACCAAATCACTTTGGACATTAAATCCCAGAATTAGTAGTTAACTAAAAATAAAATTGATAATTAAATCATTTATCAATCCTTTATATCAGTGTCTCTCTCTCTGTGTGTCGCGACACACAAATGTGTCGTCAGATCTAGTATAAATATTTAAAATTGCTAGGATTCTAAACACTGAAGTTGTTACGAAATGTTAAATTTTTTTTAAACAAAATGATTGCTTAATAAATCAACAACGAAATCAGAGCACGCGTGTTTCGCGTAGGGCAAGACCTTAGATACGGTTGGCGTCTTTGTACGCCATTTTCTTTTTTCATTCTTTCTAGTGGTGTGGTTGGCTTCAAATGTTTCAAACGGTAAGAGATTGAACATTCAATAAAATATTATTTGATTGTAGGCTAAGTCGGCATTTGGGAACGAATTCTTATACTGCATCAGTTTTATTGGCACTACAAAAGCATTGACATTTATAAGAGTGTTAACGAGAAAATTATGCTACTTAATTTGAATTTGGGAAACTGCGCTGGCATTTGCACCGTTGGGATTCATTCAATGCAAGGGGGGAAAAAAAGGTTTTGTAGATCTTGCACTTCAACAAAATCTCAATATTGGATATCCCTCCGTTCACTGCATGACTCCCAGAGAAAGCCTCGTTTCTAAATCATTGCCCAAAGATTTGCATGTCTTCATGCAGGTTGTTAAAGTAGTGAACTTTATCAAGTCTCGACCACTCCAATCACGACTCTTTGCACAAGTTTGTGAGACAATGGATTCCGATTACAAGTTCCTACTTTATCATACGGAAGTTCACTGGTGTTAAGAGGAAAAGTACTTGACAGACTTGTACATCTAAAAATATGAGTGATTTCTTTCCTTGAAACTGAAGATCAAAATTTTGAATTCCAACTACATGACGAATTTTGGTGGTCAAGCAGGCACATCCAACACACTGATTTATCACAGTAATACACATCACAGTAGAATGTAAAAAATGTTATCTTTTTAATAAAATAAGTAAAAATTAATATTTGTGTAGCAAAAATTATCGAATATTCTTAGTGCGCCATTACCCGAAAAAGTTTAAAAACACTGCTTTATGTTACTTTCACCGTCTTGTTGTGATCCCACACGCAGAAAATAAGAACGAAAAATACAAGTCAAAAGTGACCCACTTTTTGGTATCCTATGGAACTGAAAATTTGCATATAGACTTTAGTCATCACAAAATACATCCTATCATAATTTAATATCCATCCACTGTACTGTAATTGAATTAATGAAGTTTTAGATTGTCTCCATGCATCTCTATGTAGCATGTACATGTTTATGCTATCCTCTCACGTGAGAGTACTAGATCTATATTGATATAATTTAAGTTATTTTTCGAATTTAAAGTATTTATAGTAAAGAAAACTTTGTTTTTGATTCTTTTCTTTTTTTTAAAACCCGATTGTTTGCCTAGTAACGGAGATCTCCTTTAAATTTACTCCCGTTATTCATTGTATCAGAAGGAATACAGAAATCCATCTTTTTAATACCTAAATAACAGTTCATAAAAATATTTTAAAAAAAAACTACTGACAGCCCCCCCCCCCCAGTTTTACTCCGTATTTGGTTTCGTTTTTAGTGTATGTATAAAATAATTTAACAATTTAGATTGCCTTTTCTTAAAAGTCTTTACATTACTTGTGAATGACCTTCACTTTGCTTTATTCACCTTCCTTGTCCTATAAAACCATTTGTACCGTGTGAAAAACATTTTACTTTGTTAACTAATTCTTTTTAAAAATGTTTTTAAAATTTATATGCTTAAAACGGACTAAATCACGGACGCCCCTGAATGGTTTAAAACCGTCCCTGGGAAACCTGAGTGCCAGGCACCCAGGTTGTAATGTGTTGGGCTTGAACGCCACGGTAAAATTAAGCGAAAATCTCTCAATTTAATCATTATCATAATGTTTTTGGAAACTTATCAATTACGAATAGTAACAATAGCAACGATGCATAGTAACTAATTTATAATAACATTACTTATGAAAATAAGAAAGATTCCTGTATTCACCGTATAATTAATGCATTAAACCAGTCCACATTCAAAAGATACAAAGATTCACCAATCAATGAAATAGGTAAGAACTCTACAGTGTCTTAAGTTGGACATACATCGACTGCACTTAGAGCCTAGCTATTGTACAGCTTATTGTTCCACTTCTAATCTTTAATATGGTCGTAAATTTAAATACACAAACATAAATGTCTTAGTCAAGAGAGGGTATAAGTGTCAATAAATTCTACATATTCGCTACAGGTAAAATTGATCGTTGTTTTATGTATGAATACTTTGGAAACTCAGGTCCCTTACATCACTGGATCCAAGACTTCCTATTAGCTAGGGAGCAAACGGTAATAATTAATGGATCTAAATCTGCACCAATAAAGGTAAACTCAGGAGTTCCACAAGAAACTGTGCAAAGTCCCTTGGTCTTATTAATTGATGTAAATTATTTATCTAAAAACATCTCAACAGGAACAAAAGTTAGGTTATTTGCTGATGATTGTATAATCTATAGCACAATTAAGTAAGAACAAGAAAATAAAATTTTACAAAAAGATTTTGATGAATCTATAAAATGGGAAACTAACTGGAGTATGTCTTTCCACCAAACAAATGTCCACTGCTAAGAGTAACAAAGAAAAAGAAACATCTAAATTTCATATATGGAAAAGAACTAACCCAATCTAAACATGCAAAATACTCAGGAGAGGCACTTGACAAGGGGGGGGGGCAAATTCATAGTCCTGAATAAGTTTATATAAAATAAAATTTTACAAGAAAGTGGAGCTTTTTATCGCAGTAAAAGAAAATACAAAAATTAAATTACTTTTTTTTTTAAAAAAAGGAACTATCAAAAGTATGTCAATGTTACTTTTGTCAAAACTTTAAACTTCTTATATGCTATATATTCCTCTGATACAAAAATGCTACAGTACTGACAAAAACAGAGGCTTAAGAAGTATGAAAACTCGACACTGATGTTGTGGTAACAGTTGCTTTTTTACAGCCCCTACTGTTGTATAAATTTTAGTACATTGTTTTGGGGAGGGGCGGCAAATTCCTTGTTGTTAGTGAGTTTCCAAAATTTAAGAACGTTTAAATGTAGTTTAATAAAAGAAAAGAAAAGCCAAGATAACAAAAATTAGAATAGAAGAAACTATATTAACACACGTGAACGTTTCTAATGCCAAATCTTCAAACTCCATAGCAAACCTAACCTCCTGATACATAATGTTACTCAGCTGAAAAACACACAGGCTAAATTAATGTAAGAACATGACACTATTATGATGGCACTAACAGGGCAATAACTGTCGGAGTGCTTAAATGAGTTATTCTTCCTATTGCAAAGCATCAGTATCTTTATTTGTAAGTCTTTTTTTTTGTATCATAATCAAAAATGATTAAAATTGCTTATCTATTGGAAAAAAAATTTGGCATAAATAAAAGTAGCCACTCACAAATAAGTGCTCAACATTACAAAAGTTATTTGCGATGGGAAGGAATCAGAAATAGGATTTTAAAAATAGACTAGAATTGTTTTTTAATAATAAAAGAATAACAATTCGTTGTTGTAAAAGAAAAGGTAACAACATTAAACAAAGTTCTGGGTAGATTGTTTAACATTTTTCAATCTAGGTAAAATTATGGCTTTTTTAGGTCACGGAAAGGAAAATACGGTTGCAAATAAATGCAATTTTCTGGAACAAAATGAATTGGTTTGTAAAGTACGATCGAGACTACAAGCACATCGTCTAAAAAAAGGGTAAAAACTTGTCATCTCAAATTCAATCTGAATTCTTAGAATTTTTAGGAGACTTCGTAAAAAATCATGTTTCAAGAACAATATATCAAATATTATTCAAAATATTCCATACTGTTTCCATAAGGATTTAAAAGGTTTAGTTGTGTGATACTGTAAACATTGAAAAAACTAGTCATTGTAGAATTTTTCCAAGAATTCAATAAAGCAAAATTGAATCTGCATACGACATATCTGAAATGATTTCATAATAAATGATGTTCTTAATATAATGGTCTGTAGATACACAACGTGTGTTAATACCTCTTCGAGGCTGGAAAGTATACATGAATTAAATGAAGATGAAAAACATAAAATCTCAATATCATGTATCACTCAAATAGTTCATAAACCCTTATTTATTTTCATGATGATCCAACTCAAAACAAACTCTCAATCTATTTTAGTACCCCGGAAATTCGCTAGTGTTTTTTTTCCTCATGTCTATGCACCGTTTGGAATATCTAATTGTTTCTACATGCAGGGGATTTAACAGACTTCAGGGTTCAAAATAGCATATATACAATGGAGCCATTTTTATATTATTTTGAAATCTGTATAAAAACTGAGAGAAGCATACGAAAAGCTCAACACATGAACATATGCACTTTGTTAGTAATAATTAAATCTATGTACTTTTGACATTTCGAAACGTGTATTTTATTAAATCAATGATTCACGAAATTATTTACAAACGCATAGTACTAAAATTCTTTTTAGAGGCTACGGAGTAAGGAACTAATATACAACTTTAAGGATGCTTTGACGTTTGCTAAAATTAATATGGAGGCTTCATCCTTTTAATTGAACATTGCACTCCAAGAACAAGAGAGCAACTATTTGGTGATTGAAGCGAATAATGTATCTATGTTATGTAGAAAAACAGTTGAGACGAAAGTTTTATTCTTCATAAGATGAAATTACAGTGGAAGTTAATGTGAGAGTTCGGCAGTTATGTAGAATCGGGAAGACAGATATGATTTTCTTACATCAGCCAATCTACTGGACTTAGAAATTTTGCCATAAAATTAGATTACTCAAAATATGTCACATGTAAAGTAAGGATTATTGTACATGAAAGGTAAAAAAAATAGGAATTAATGAATTGAAGAACAGTCAATGTATTCACGTGTATTATTATTTAGGCTCGAAGTATACCCTGCCAAACATAATATAATTATATCGAACGTTACTTAAAACTGTCTTAAGCAGTGCAAGGTTTTAAGGTAGCTTCTTTATAATAATTTTAATGAAAAAATTAATTACAATAAATGATGGATACACCAAAATTAACTCATTTATGGCTATTATTTGCTATTGAGTATGACATTTCTCACATTTCTAACAAAGAAATGTTTAGTGTCCTTATTAATACTTCGTAAAAAAACAATTTTTTCTTAATTTTTGTGTGTGTGTGTGGGGGGGGGAGGCAAATTTTGGTTCTGCCCCGGGCGGCACATACCCACACTCGGCCACGGTATAAAATGGCATTTAACGGTTAACGACAGTGGTAGGCCTAAAGGGGCCGTCCATAAATGACGTCACGCGATTTTGGCCGACATTTTACCCCCTCCCCCCCTACGTCACGTGTCGTCACAAAATCGTAGACCCCCCCTCCAAAAGTACGTCACAAAACTTTGACCCCCCCACCTTTTCCAAAAAAAAAAAAAGAAACACATTCACAAAACGCACTTTATTTTTTATTTGAAAATAAGTCAGTATGTTTCTAATCACTTTTTTGACATTTTAGTGTTTACTAAGTGTAGGTCTACATTGTAATATTGTAACACTCTTGAAGCTTTGTAAAAGGCATTACATAAATTGTAAGCCAGTGATTCTCAAACTTTTCGTATCAGACGACCGACAAGCTATTTTACCAGATACCATTGCATTCTTTTCCCGTTTTGATATGATTTTCTCTGTACTGATTTGATAGCAAAATGACACAGCTTGAAGCCATATAAGATTAAGTAATAATTCGGCTTGTTTTATATATTACATTAAAAAAAAATATTAAGTACCAAGGCATAGCAAGACAGCTAACGAACAATGCAGCGGTAGTGTCAAAAACAATTTGATGTGATTAACCTTCGCAATTAAGCTCGCGAATGTGAATATTGATATCACAAGGATCGTTGCATTATTGATAGACCTAGAATATATAGATACAAGACAATTCCTTGAATTGATTTCGATCTTCTACTTCTACTGACAGTTTTCCTGCTAAGTATTTGCACATCAAAGGTATAAAATTATCACATTGATATCATCAAGCTTGTCCATGGGAATGGTTTTCCCATGGGCTTCTCATGGTAAACGTCCCATGGGATGGGGCGGGACGGGACAGGAATAAATTGCCGTGGGATGGGACACAAAAATATGTCCCATTGACAAACCTGGATCTCATGTTTTCTAAAAATTATTAGGTATGCGCTGGAAGAGGAAAATGGCAAATATTGTAAATTGTGCGACCCCATATTTGTGCTGGAAAGTAGGATGTCATGTTGTGCGCAAAATACAGTATTTCCTGCAAGTTAAGACTGAAAAACTACTATGACACTATTAAAATATCCATTATTATCATAACTTTTTACTCCACGCTCACAAGTTTGTTTGTTTTGTTTTGTTTTTTAACATTCGTTTTCCTTCAGGTTTTCACGTATGTCTCACAACAGTTGTAAATATAATGTCACCAATGAACGAGACGTTTTTAAATCGTTACATTCTCTTGGGGAATTTATAATCTAATGAAAAGTACATGGCTACCGCTATCGGCCTGTTTATCCAAGGAGTCGGAAAACAGCGATAAATTATCTCATTTGGGGTAAAAAGAGAACTCTTGGGGTAATGCTGATTAATTGTGGGTATAGAAAATTTGCTAGAATCCGCTACTTTTGGGTTAACAGTAATCAGTAATGTTAATATAAACTTTTATAATTTTAGTATCTAAGTATCATATTGAACCGGTCCGGTTTTTTTTTTCAAACCGTATAACCGGCCTTCAAAAAATGAAATGTGTTAACATTCTTAGATTATATTTTATTTTACTGCATACAAATTAAACATTGACTATAAATCATTACTGTTAACTTCTTTGTTTATATAAAAAAATATTTTAAAATATTTTTTTAAAATGTATTTTTTAAAAAAATACCTCAACTGACTGACGGTTGAAAGAGGTCGGCGAACAGGTGTAAATGACCTCATCTGGGGTCAAAGGGGAATTTTAGGGGGTAATGCTGACTCATTTGGGACGTATAACATCCACTATACACCACTAGATATATTCAAGTACGTCATGTGTACGTGTACGCTTTTAACATATGACCACTATTGAACCGGTTCCTTCCAGAAAATGCATTTGTTAAATTTATCATCTATGTAGATTTCTTATTTACGTACTATACGAAGACACCCAAATCCAGCCTACTTTCTTTATATTGACACCAGTGACAATAATCTTAATCAGCATGAGTTCAGAAGAAAGTTGTTTTGTGCTCCTCTCGAATTGCGATGTCGAGAATTTGATGCATTCAGTAACGTTAATGAATACTTTTGACTAATTTTAAACTCGACACATTTACATTATATTTATTATTTAGAATGGCCAGATGCGTTTGACCATAACCAATCGAAAAATTATATCAAACTTCAAACATTTATAATTGTAACAAATAGATTCCCCTCCCCCGCCCACCCCCAAATTGATATTCGGTGTCGTTTTGACTTTATAAATCTACATATAATTGTATTCAGATCGTTTTTAGACACTTGTCCTGTTTGTAAAACTCTCCAGTTGCAGTTTCGGAGG
>MUZC01001522.1:735893-754545 GCA_002072015.1 Radix auricularia
CACGCATCGTCACAAAAGTGAGACCCCCCTCCCCCCCCCTCTAGGTGCGTGACGTCATTTATGGACGGCCCCAAAGACAATTAAATCCATACATTTTAGAATGAAGCCTTTTAATATAAAAATCTTTTCTATCCATATTTCTATCTAGGCATTGATTAAAGCAATTGAATTTTTCATTGAAGTAGACAATTTTTCATTCATTTACTTTAGACTAACTTTAGATTTTAGAGGAATAATTTTTGTATTTAACCAATCTTATCGAAGGAGTTTTTGAACTAAACAAAGTTGTATAACTCCTTCCTAAATTTTGTATTTAAAATTTAATTATTGCTTCCCTTGTGTTTGTTAAAATTTCCAGGTAATAAAGGGAAAACCTCCATATCTAATAAGCGCGAAATTCGATTTCAATTTAATTCAAATAGGTAACCATCGAGAACAGCTGTGTACCAAAGGTGAGACTTACAATACTTACATATAACTAAATACAAGAAAGTTATTTTCCTTTTTATATATTTGTTTTCAAATGAATTTTCTTTTTTATAATTCTTTAAATTGATTTTATTTAACTTACAGAAATCTCTTCCAATGTCCAGAATAAATCTTGTAAATGGAGTTAATCTGATTTTTTGTATCTCAAATGATTTTAAAATACTCAGCGAAAATATGATGGGTGTTTTTATAAGAACAAAAAAAAAGTTGTATGGTTTAAAAATTAATTTTGATAGAATTTGTTAAAAAATGTATCTCCCAATCTAATAGAGAAATCATAATTTAAAAAAAAAAGTTAATTGCCATACCATCATTCATCATTAACAAATCTGAAATTGATAGATAAAAGTTTGAAATTTTGGGCGATAAATTGTCTGGATAAACTACAAGGTTGACTATTTAAAAAAAAAATTCTACATAAAAACAACAATTTTATTATTTTCAGTCACTTATTTTTTTTTGTTCATACACAAAATATTTTAAAATATTCCATTACATACTAAGCATTTAACATTTCATTTTATACAAATACAGTACGTACCAGTTCTTTTAAATAATTGTTTTCTTAAGTTTTTTTTAATGACCGTAGTAAAAATTTTCATAATCATGATTTTTAATCATTGAGTGTTTTCTGTATATCCATAATAAAGAAATAAAAATTGCAAGTCGTATCAAGAAGAAACTGCAGTTTCGCGGAGACCTTAATGTCATCATCTTAACCCCTAATCTTGTGATTGAAATACTTGACACTGAAATTTTTTCTGAAGTTTACAAATTGCAGTGTTACGAAGTCTAAGAGCAGATTTTCCTAGGCACGAGTAAAAAAAATCCCTAATTGGGCTAAAAATTCCCACATGCATAAAACAATGTTGGGAAAAGCAAAAGGCGAGGGAGAGGGACTAGCGCACCGCTGGCGTTCAAAACCTGAAAGTGGCAACATCCATGAAATGCTTTCGCATTCATTTTAGGACATTGGACCTACAAATTAAAAAATTGATAAATATTTATGCATCTTTAAGTCAATTTTTAATAGAACACTTTCAATTTTATTTACTCTATACGTTTTTATTTAACAACTTGGCTACAAAGACACAATATAGATTATACTTTTAAATTTTAAAAAGGAAGTTTTTTTAAAGTTATTTGGATACTCTTGTAATTTATATTTGTATATTGCAAAGACTAAAAATATCTGTGATTGAAAAAAAAAATATTTTGAAAAAAATTGACTTGCCTTGAAATATATTTTATTAATAAAGAACCATTCATAATTCATACATAGTTACATTGATAGTTATATATTTAATTACTATTAATGATTTGGTCACTTATATGTAAAATGTAAAAAAACAACATTTTTTGATGATTCGGGCTCAGACTAATTAAGTATGTTATTTAAAAGTAATACATTTACATAATCTTAATTACTTGGTCATTTGTGTAAACAATATTTTATTATTTAGTCTCAGGGCTTGAATCACCCCTTGATTCAGGCCCAGAGCCTGAATCACTGCTACATGTATTAGTATCAGTATTAATAACACTGGTAACATTATGAGAGTTATTCTCTTTGGTTTTGTTTTTGATGACGTCATACATATCTTGGTTATTTAATTTTAAATGTTTTCTGTAACAACAAAATTATTACATTTAGTCTTTTAGTTCTCATTGCTGATCTAACAACTACACTAGAATTATGTTTTTTTTTAGTTTTCATTCTTTTTCTTTTATTACTTTTTATGTCTGTGACAATTGAATATATTCTCTCCCATCTGCATTGGAATGAGGAAGACTTAAAACTAATCTGGCTAATTTAGATATATGAGGGATTTTCCGATCATTTAAGATTAAGAAATTTTTCATTTGTGATATGTCAGGCCAAAGTTTATCAATGGGTTTCGTTTTGAGAATTTCTATTTGTTTGCTAGTTTATTTCCCATCACAAGGACACACCGACTACTTAATGGTTGATGTTTTGCAGAGTTAGTGACGTCTGTGTGCTCAAGTTTTCAAACTGGGTCAGTGACGGACTGTCAACTTTCAGTGACAAAAACTTAGCCAAAACATCAAGAAAAAACCTAGATCGATCAGAAATTTAAAAAAACGTAGACACGCTAAAAATAAACAAATATAACGCCAAAGAGCCCCCCATCACACAAAAAAGGTATTACATATTTGAAAATGAGCAGGTTTCGAATTATTGTATTTTATTTTCATTCAAGAACGCATTTACTTTTTAAAAATTGTCAATCTCATATATTCCCATATTTTAGGCAAAATCCTTACACATTTTTATTTATAAAAAATTGGCTAAAAAATTCCCATGATTTGGGAAATTTCCTAGGATTTTGCAACTCTGAAATTGGCAGTGTCATTCAAGCGCTATAACACTATTATTGCTTTGTCAGTGTCCCTGTTGTTGTCATCCATTTGTCACTGGCCATTGTCAGAAACCGTCAGGGACACTGGCATTTTTTAAACCATTTTTTAAAGTGTACCAGTACTCTCACAGCGTTTCAATAGTGCTATTTAAAAAAAAATTAAAATGTAGATGTCCAAGACGAAAATATTTCTCTTCATGGGCTCCATACTAAACTGTGTTGACCTGAGCTGGGGGCGTTGTGATCCAGATGTCCCGTCCAGGCGAGTACCGACCGAATGGGCCTCCAAGATGGTCAAACATTGTGAGGCCGGCACGTACCTGGATCTCGTGGACAGCCAATGTAAGCCGTGTCCGCAAGGCTACTTCATAACGGCAGCAATGGCACGCGACGCATCTCATGGTTTCTGTGAGAAATGCTACGAAGTCAGTTCTGTGAGTAGGCCATTAGAAAATGGAGAATTTTTTTTTTTTTAAATTCCTTTCACGTTTTATCAATCACACATCGATTACATAAATATCTGTTCATACAATGACATGGGGAAGATGACTAAAGAAAGTTCTCTGATGACTTCAATTACATTGAAGGGGCCGTCCATTCAGTAACTCACTCTACTTTTTACTATTTTAACCCCCCTCTTCTCCCCTGTCACAAAGTGTAACTAATCTTGCTCCCCCCCACCCCTTCAAAGTACGTCACACTTTCGAACAAAAATATATTTTTCTATTAACAAAATAATTAAAATTTAACATAAAACACAGTGACGTGACACATTGCCGGACTACCCCTTCACCCTGTCACAAACTGTCACACTTTCTCTGGAGCATGATGCACTTTATGGACGGCCGCGAAACAGATCTTTAGTGGCCGGTTGGACATGTCAATGCTATAAATTTGTTTTTATAGATCTAAAATAATTTTAAAATTAGTATAATAATTTCAGTGGCTCGTATTGTTCGATTTGCTTTGACGTAGTCTTAAAAACGAAATAAGTTCTTATTTTTGAATCACACTTTTATTTCTATACTTTGAATGGAGATTTATAACTTATTCAATAAAGATGATTATCTATATTAATAACGAATTAAACTCCTCTACTCTTGTCTCTCCTACTCCCCTACATGCAGCATGAAGAGGTCGTAGAGAACTGCACGCCGTCCAGAGACTCAGTGGTCAGTTGTCAGAAGGGCTACTTCCGGAGACGTGATCCTTCCAGGCCGCACTGCAAGTGTTGCTGGCAATGTGTTCGATGTGCTTTGTGTGTCTCAGCTGGCGACGACACAACTTATGAAAAACAATCCTGTAGTTCTTCCAGCGACACAGTGTGTTGTTCAAAGAGTGAAATGGTTGTAAAGAATAACGAATGTGTTCTGCCGAAAACAAAACATTCCGCTTCTGATCTCATAGTTGATACAGCTGAAGTGAACCAAATGGCACTAGAAGCTGCAGAAAACAGCTCAGTTAGGACTTATAAAATACATTTCAGTTTATTTGTTTTTTGTTACTTCATTACTGATGTGTTAGAATATTTCCTTTAAAGATATTTGGAACAAAAACTGTATGTATGGCATCTGTCTGTTAACGAAAGACGAAAGATTTATCTTTATTATTTGCAGCTCTTGGTGTGGCTAATGTGATCTAATCTTGAGTGGCAGTGTCTTCTGCATGTCCCATACACGAATGCAGTGGGGCAGTGTTGTCTGGTCTTTCTTCTCGCTCTTTTTACCACGTTGTTATTAACTTACTTGTGTTCATGTCTGTCTGTCCGCGAAATTTCAAATTTTCCAAACCACTTCTAATGGTCCTAGAGATTTCAACATTTTACCACAGATAGATCTTGGATGCCAATGCATTGTATCGACATCTCAGATCTATTGAATGTACCGTAAATAAATTAATGCATTTTATACTTTATCTCTATATAGTATATGTAATCGTCTACTGTTGCTAATATTCACGTCCCAGAAGAGTTCACCCCGTGATCACGTCCCCGTGGTATTAAAGCGTTTGGCGGCCGCTTATGGGGTGTTTCATATAAAAATAAATAGAGGTAAAAATGATTTTTTAAAACAAAAAACCACCTTTTTATAATTGGACTAAAAAGAAGAAAATAAACTAATAACTTAAAGTACTCTAATTTAATATTATTAAAAATGTGGAGCGGGTGCTTCAAAATCCCACGATTATTATTCTGATAGTGCTCTTTTTTGGAAGAGCTATGGAAAGGTCCATTTTTTATGGCAAAGCCAACCCACGTTGCCTTGGTATGTCAATTTGTCCATCCTGCCAGAAGAAAGTGTAGTTTCGTTCTTTTATGGAATCACTTTCTGTCTAGTTTTCTCAAGGCAGGCAATGAAATTACCAAAATGTATTAAAACAAACATTTTTTTCAATGCAATGAAAACACCAAAATGTGTTCAAACATTTATTGTTTTTTAATGCAATAAAAACACCAAAATGTGTTAAAACAATCATTGTTTTTGATGCTATGATAACACCAAAATGTGTTCAAATATTTATTGTTTTTAATGCAATGAAATAACCAAAATGTGTTGAAATAATCATTGTTTTTAGTGCAATCCAATCACCAATATGTTTTCAAATAATCAATAGTTATTAAATGAAATGAAATCTTCAAAATGTCTTCAAAAGGAAAATTAAAAATATAACTAGTTATTTTTTTGTTACCTGTTGTTACATTCAATTACTTATTGCCAAGCAAGTGTTTACTTGCTATTTACTTTTATTAATAAATTCAGTATTGTAAAGTCAATTACTTGGTTTTATCATTCTTTTGTGCTACGTGCCGTTTGAAAGAGCCGCTTAATCATAACTGTAATATTTATAGTAAGTTAGAGGGTCAATTGCATTTGCGTATGTCACAAGTTTGTTGTATGTGAACTATTTTCAAAGTACCGTTGTTTCATTTTCTTGTTTTGTGTGTGCATGGTTGTGTTTGTTGTTTTTTTGTTGTTGTTATTTTTTTGTTGTTGCGAATATTAGAATTATGCTAGTGGGGGAGGAACAGAGTTTTATTTATTTGCGTCAAAGTAGATAAAAAAAAATCTTTCCGATTATATTTTGCAATGGCAGATTTCAAATTTCAGCTATTTGTAAGAAAAATAATTTCATAAAATGCGTTTTCTTTTGTGTAATACTGGGTTGTCCTTTGTCTTTCATAGAGGCCACTATTATATTGAATGTTAATATGCGAGAGGCCGTATAAAAACATTACATACTTATAATGGAATTACGGGCTCTTCAATTATAATATAATTATGAATTTTTTTATTTTTTTTTTGCAATTTGTAAGAATTATAATTTACGGAAAAATATGGAACAGTTTTGTCGCAAGTTTATCTTATTATAATTTAGAAACAACAAAACTAATAAAGTTTTAGCATTTTTAATTTTAGTTTATATTTTATATTTTTTATTTATTTTATTGTTTTTTTTTTAAACAAGATATAAAAAGTTTTGAAATAAAAAGTTTTGTGTTAAAAATTGTTAAGTAATCAGTCTCAAATGTTAAGTACCCTATTGCCAATTTATTGCCATTGGGTAGTATTAAAAGAAATTTTGGCTTTAACCCTTTTCATCGTAGATATTTATATGTGTACACACATTAGCCCATAACTTGATCGGCTTTTTGTAATCAATATTCAAGTTTGTAATGAAAACGTCATACATTTTTGCCATAATTTTAAGTCATCTTTTTAGCACGTAATTTCAGTTAATCGAAAATAGAACACCACGAATCAATTATTTTTTTAAGATGTGTCTAGGGGCTATTTAAAATGGGCCACATTTGGCTCACGGGTCGAACTTTGGGCATCCCTGGTCTGATATGTATTCTTAAAAATCCCAAAATGTAAAAAAGTCTTTTTTATATCAGATTTTTTAAAAAAAAAAGTTTTCTTTTAAAACGTTCACGAGACCAGAGAGTAAAAATGACCGCCATCGATTCCCCCCCCTTAACCCCCAGGTTACTTTTTTTTTTTTTTTTTTTTTTTTTGTTTTTTGTTTGTTTTGTTTTTGTTGTTGTTCTTGGTTTTATTTTTAAAAAAAACAACACACACACATTTTGTCGTTGCTAATGGTTTGAGAGATTAAGATATGTTATGTCCTTTCAATGTGTATGAGGTTGACACACATTTAAGTAGGCCTGTTTATGAAAGTTACGTGATGTTTTCTTTTCAAATAGTACACTGAAGAATTGAAGTCACTTCTCTAAAATCCCGCGTATCTTGACCTGGTTTAAACAGGTAGGCAGATATGATTCGTCAACTGCTCTGTCACCTAGGCCTACACTCGACGCAGCAGGAATGCCTCAATTGTGTATTTTCGGAACGCGGTGTGCTGGAAGGTGTGTCATGACCTGCCCTTTCTGCGATGACAATAAAAAGGGAATTTCGTGAAAACTGAAATGTGTGGGAATTGAAAGACGACGTACAGATAGCGAAACAATTTGTTTACTGCTAACACAGCTCTTCGTTTATAATTGTCAAATACTTACAAATAGTACATTGTTTTATTAGTGTTTGTTTTATTTGCAATCAGACATAAACTAGAAGCTAAAACTTTGTTTAGTGATGTCAGCCTTGATTTTGAAACCTTAGCTTGTTATTTCCTGTATCAGTTTTACTTCGTGTACTCCACGTCAAATTGGATTATGAATAATTACAGTGGGGACAATACTTCATTTAAATATCAGGTATATATACATAATACATAGATATGTCTCAAGTTATATTCCATTTTCAGGCCGTACATGCGCTAGCCGTTTTAAATGATTTGCGTTAAAAATAGTTTATCTCATCTATTACAGAGATTCAATAGGCCTTGAGTATGAGTAATGCGCATCTACTCATATGAATGGTTTATCTTATCCTATCGTCTATGTTACAGGCGCTCCTTCTGTACAGAGGATTATTGCATCCTACGTATTTCTATGGTTTGTGTTTAGTCCTGTATTCTTACAAGAGTTTTAAATGATGATAAAATGTTGGCTTTCCTGGTTTCTTCAGGCAACCCATGCCACGCCCGAATACCGGACGGAGAGAAAGAAAACTTGTATGTGATTGTTCTTGCATATGGCATTTTTGGGCAATTGAAAACCAAGGTGAAATAAAAATATTCATAATTTCGAGTTTTAATGTATGGGGCCGTCTATAAATGACGTCACGCAATTTTGGCCGATTTTTACCCCCCCCCTTTACGTCACGCGTCGTCTCAACATTTTCGACCCCCCCCCCTCAAAAAGTACATCACAAAACTTTGACCCCCCTCCCTTAAAAAAAAAATTGTTTAAAAATGAGACTTTTTCAAATCACTTTTTTGTCATTTAAGTTTTTATTTAGTGTAGGTCTACATTGTATTATCGTGACATGAGTGAAGCTGTGTAAAAGATATTAAATAAATTAAATAACTTGTAAGCCAGTGATTCTAGAACTTTTTCGTATCAGACGGCCGGCAAGAATTTTTGCATTTCACCAGGTACCATTGCATTCTTTTCCCGTTTTGACATGATTTTCGCTGAACTTATTTGATAGCATAATGAGCCCCTACACAGCTTAAAGCCCTATAAGATTAAGCATGAATTCGGATTGTTTGATATATTACATTTAAAAAAAAAATATGTTTAGTTGCCATGGCATAGCAAGACAGCTAACGAGCAATTCAGCGGTAATGTCAAAAACCAATGATGTGATTAACCTTCGCGATTAAGCTCGCGAATGTGACTATTGATATTACAAGGATCATTGCATTGTTTATAGACCTAGAATATATAGATACAAGACAATTCCTCAAACTGATTTCGATCTTCCAATGACAGTTTTCCTGCTATGTATATGCACATCAAAGGCATTTGATATCACATCTCATGTTTTCTAAAAATTATTAGTTATGCGCTGGAAGAGGAAAATGGCACATTCTGTATGAACCCCACATTTGTGCAGGAAAGTAAGGTGTCATCTTGTGCGTCGCAAAATACAATAATTTTTGCAAGTTGAGGACTGAAATACTATGACATGATTAAATTATCCAACATTATCATACCTATTAACTCCGAAATCTCACAAGCTTGTTTGTTTTATCAATTCTTTCTTCTTCAGGATTTCACATACGTCACACAGTTGTAAATATAATGTCACCAATAAATTATTTCATTTGGGGTAAAAAGGGAACTCTTTGGGGTAATGCTCAATCATCGTGGGCATAGAAAATTTGCTAGAATCCGCTACTTTTTGGTTAACAGTATTGTTAATATAAACTTTTATAATTTTAATATTTAGGTATCACTTTTTTAACCGGCCTTCAAAAAACAAAAATTATTTTTAAAAATCGAAATGTTTTAACAGCCTTAGATTATATTTTATTTTAATGCATACAAATTAAGCATTGACTATAAATCATTACTTGTAACTTCTTTGTTTATAAAAAAAAAAGTTATTTTAAAATAATACTTTTAAAAAAATAACATCTGGAGTCAAAAGGGAATACCAGGAAAGGCTGTTGCATTTGACATACCCGGAAACTTAATACCTGGAGGGCTTCCCCTGCTTGTGACATGGAGACCTATCTTAGCTTGTCACCCTAGATCACATTTCATTTCGGCATGCGTTCATTTCTACCTGCCAGAACGTATGTTAAAATAGGCTAAGACACAATCATGTTGGCTCAAGTCAGGTGCGTCACGAGAGTTTGTGTCACTCCCTGATGGTATCACCCGGGGCGGCCTGCCCCAGCCGCACCCCCTAGTGGCGCAAATGACTAAGGTTCCTACTGCTATAAACAGTGGGACGACTACACAATGATTGTTTTAAAGCAGTGACTGTCACAACAGTGACCACATGATAGCGGTTGTATAAAAGAGCAAATTTCATAATTAACAGCGTCATCACCACAAGCAACTCTTGTCCAAACTTTCGACAAACATTTCATATATCACCAATTCTTTCTAAAAAAATTAGCATGAATTATACTCACGAAACCGTTAATCACGAATCACAGCCTACATTTAGTAATACGGCCGCCAGCACCCAACAAATCGAGCTGTCATGGGAAGCTGTAAGGGACCCAAATAAACGCCACAACGGGACTCAGGCTCATATTGTAGGTATAAAATTATATTAACTTATTAACATTTATGTATTAGCAATGGTCTTAGTATTGCGGGGTTTCCTAAAGTTAATAGCAAAATGATAAATAAAAAGTTTTTGCTGGTTGGATAAAGAACAGTACTTTAACTAAAAATAGCAGTTAATTTGGATTAGCGACATAAAAATTCACAAGGTTTTAAAAGATGATTTAAAACAGGATAGAAAAATATCAAGGCTAGTCGAATCAAGTGCGTTTATTTCTAAATTTAAGAAATTCACATCAAAATGTCCCATTCTGATATTGAGGTCAAGTATTCGACCTTGTGAGTATCTTATCTTATCTTAGATATACAGACGCTCCTTCAATGCAGAAGATAACTGCGTCCACAGATCATGAAAGATGATCTGTTTGCAAGTGATGCAGCGGTCACAGGTTACGGCTATAGGGATTCCACTCATTATCCCAGCCACCTAACTATTGTTTAGTTAGGTACCCATTCAGAGCTGGGTGACTCGGGGACTCCTTAGGCCCCGGGAATAAATCCTCGCCTTCGCGTGGTGTTGAACTCGTGACCATCGGTGCGACAGTCGAGCGCGCTACCACTTGACCACTTCTGAAACTATCTCACAATGGAGTATAAGGCCGTCCAAAAATGACGTCACATGTCTAGGGGATGGTATGACGCATTTATGACGATATGTGACGAGGGGGGGAGGGTGTGTAAGAAATGTGACGTCACATCAAAAACACACTACTGTAAATAAAAGTTCCACTTAAATATTTGATTGAGTGCAATTTACTTAATGAAGTTTTCAATGGTGTCATATATGTTACGATATTAGAGTGCAGATTTACACTAAAGACATATTTAAATGGGAAAAAAATTGCAACATGTAATTTACAATTAGAAGATAACGTGTTTTTTTGGTGGGTCATTTGGGGAGCGGGTGGGGGCGGTCTAAGTATGAGTGACGGAATGAAGGGCGGGGGTAGAATCGGCCAAAAACGTGTGAAGTCATTTTGGACGGCTCTTATGTCTTATTATGAAGTCCTTATCCTAACCGTCGATGTTATAATGCGGTCGCCATTTAGGGAAAATCACGTTTGAAAGTCACCGACCTGATCGCGTCTTCTTTGTAACGCTGCCTTTACGACGGTCGTGTGTTTTGACAGTCGCTGTTTTGACAGTCGCCGTTTAGACTTTGACTATCCATCGTGTGCATGTTGTGCTTGTAGATGATATCTCCTGGTGTCGTCATCATTATTGACGTCACACAAGATGGCGTTCATACAGACATTACCAATTGATGGACACGGCATGTGTCCAAAAATTTGACTTACTAATTTCTTTTTTATTTGATAATAAAAGCATCACGCGGTTCTCATAACATTTCTAAATTACAATGGCCTTTTTTTTTTTTGGTCTAGTTATGGCTTTTTTCGGTCTTACCTCGAAGATTGTCTTTTTACAGGGCGGTTTCTCTAGCATAGTAACACCTAGTATAAGGAGATGTCTCGGGGTCCGTTTAGGACCCAGCCCTAATTAAAATGAATCCAGGCAGCTGCTTCTACTGTTCAAAAGGCAATCGTTCACACAAGGCACGCAGCTACACACACACCTCACTAGTTAAATAAAACGTCCAGGTCTTGTAGGAGTGAGTTGGTGAGGTCGGTCACGGTTGACCCTCAAACACGTGTGACCCTCAGTCATGGATGACCCTCAGCAAGATGTTACATGACGGCCAAAGCACTAGTCTTTCCCCGTGATAACCGTTGCCTTTGGGATTGATGTGGCATCGTTTAGGTTTTATTAGGTTAAAATGTTATTTCTTTTATGTCTAACTTTTATCAAATTGTGTTTGCCGGTGTTTTTATGTAAAGCACGGTAAGCCCCCCCCCCCCACACACACACTTGACTTGGATGTTGGTAGTCCTTTTACAATTCTCTTATCTCTTTTTCCCAGATTTTATACAATCGATGACCTCCTCTGTGCCTTTGCTAGTCATTGATCGTCTCAAGTGGCCAAAACATGATCAGACAACTCAAGTCGTCAATTTGCTCGGTGTTGTTGCTAACTATAGGAGTTACCACACTTGCGTTGGGATGTGAGTTGTGCGACAAAGATGTACCATCCCGGCTTGCACCACGTGAATTTTATAGTAAAGATAAAGGGGACAGCAAGTGTCAGGCCGGCCAGTATTTTAGCAGTACAAATAAGGTCTGCAAGCGGTGCATGGAAGGAACATTTCTCACCAAGGCCATGGCAGACTCTGGGCCTTTCAATTTTTGTCAGAGATGTCAGAGCCCAAACGAGGCCATGGTGAGTGTTATTTGATAGTCTGATCTGTGTGACACATACATCACTCTCTGATCTCTTCACGTCAAGTCACATGTTCACTTCCGATTACAGACAGTTTCTAAGAGTGAACTAGCAACTATTGGTTGCCTGAACCACTTCAAATATCAAACGCCAGAAAATTTAACAATAGGGTTTATTCTCAGTAAATGTACGGGAACAATAAATACACACACACGAATTATCTTATTAAATAATAATTTCGAAGCTTTATTCATGGACTGATACATAATAAAAAATTTCAACTAATGCCTTCATCAGCACAAGTAAATAAATAAACACAAGTATGTACATTATATTTACATTATATTATATTAACCTATAATATACTTTAAAAAAAAAAAACAATCGAAAAAGAAAAACACAAAACAAAACGTAGAGAGATAGTCATGAATTCTTAACAAAAATACAGAAAAAGAAAAGAAGCAATACATTTTTAATTTAATTTTACAAACACAATGAGTACGTGTATTTAATAATTTATTGGCAGTCCTATTCTGTCAATGTTACGGGAATGACAGGAATGCGCTATCCTTCTCTCAATACGACAACAGCCCCCATCCCCCCTCAAACACCCCGCACAGAAAAGTGAACTTTCTTTACAATTAACAGTAAAATTTACTTGCTATAGTGTGGGAAAGAATAAAATGTTCATGTTAAACAACATATTTTGTCTTTTACCCCAAATCCCCATACATACTACTTCAGTCTGTTTCATTAATTGAACATTTTTGCCTTTTCGAAATCATTTATCTTGCTGGAAACAAAATAAGCCAATTTGACTTAGTGTAAGAGTTTATACTTACAAAAAAAATATTTTATCCAAACAAATTTAAAATAAATTTGAAATTGATAGATAACAATTTATTACTGATTACTGAGATGAGACACTTTATACTAAGATTATTTCTGTCAGATAAAATGTAAAATTAAAACATATTCAGTTTTTAGTACTATTTTACGATGGTGCATTTCAACTATTAATCATAAATGAATTATGCCTACTGCAACTAGTACTGCTCTCATACACCTGACACGCCCAACCCCATCTTCTGCCAATCATGCCTACTGTAACTAGTGCCGCCCACATACACCTAACACGCCCACCACCCTCTTCTGCCTAATCATGCCTACAGACACTGCAACTTCCCACCAGCCCACCATCATAATCTGCAAATCATGCCTAATATTTCTTGTACTCAACATCAGAACCTCTGAATGCTACCACTATCTTTTTACATCAAAAATATTGGACTCACAAATGTTGTTAAAGTGTTAAGAAATTAGGAGGATTTCAATCAAAACTATTTACAATGAAATGTTTTTTCTTAAACTCAAAATAATGGAATCATTAAATCCTTTACAATATTTACTTTATCAAGTTGATCAAGTCTTTAAAACCTTGGTTATAAATGCTATATTTTCATTTAATTTTATATTTCCTATTTTAAAATCTGAAAAGCATGTGTGTTCTAGGGCAGAAAAAAAAACGAAGAAACAAAGAAGCGTAATTGTCATTGGCGCATAGACATCTATTGGAGTAAATCTGTCTCAGTTATAGAACGATAAGCAAAATGTTATGACGTCTTCCAGAGCATTAACCAGGGTCAATATTTATTTTATGGGTCTTAATTTTTAATTATTTTTTTTTTGAGTGGGGTGGAGGGTGAAGCTATACTCTAAGGCATTTAACAAAACTGTTCTGTTATCAACCCCACTCCAACCCTCCCCTTATTTCACACTACCTCGTAAAATCATTGCAAAAATTGAAAAATGTGTTCTGAAGTTTATAAACAAGTTATTATAGACAAATTTTTAAAATCTTTTTGTCTTAAGATTTGTGTTTATATAACAATTGATTGATATATTTAAAGTGCTGTATATTTTTAAAATTTTTAAATTGCACTTTCTCTCAGCACGAAATTAAAGTAGAGCCATGCAGTGTAACAAAAGATGCAGTCATCCACTGTGAGACGGGCTTCTACAGGAAGGTGGTTCCAAACCCAGACAACTGCAACTGCAAGTTTCAATGCACGGCTTGCGGTATCTGCGGGGTGGGGACCAAAATGTTCCTGCGGTACGAGACCGGGGCGTGTACCACATTTAACGACACGGTGTGCTGCAACCACAATGATATGGAGGTAGTGGACGGAAGATGTGTTCATAATACTACAACTACCACCACCACCACCACCACCACAAAAACAACAACAGCAACAACGACCGAGACGGATAAAGAAAAGAAAAAAACCAGTCAGAGAGAGGGCACCAAGGGCAACAACTCAGCTTCGAGAACATCATTTTCACGTCATTTCTTACTTCTGTTAATTCTGGTACAGTGTGTTGGTATACACAAACTCCAACAGTTTGTTCACTAGATTAAAGTCAATAATCTTATTATTTGTTTTCCCTCTGTGAACTGTTAGAAAAAAAAGTATCATTAATGTTATCAGTACTTCGGCAGAACCTGTACAGTATTTGCACAATCTAAATGTTAAGTCTTTAATGTCAAAGTTAACGTATAAAACTTACCATATAATTGACAATAAGAGATTAGATAAAATAATATCATTTACGTTTGAGATACGAATATACGAGAAGAAATATAGTTAATATTTTAAGTAAATAAAAAATGTTATCTCTGTCATAGATATCCCAGATGCAATCGATTCTATATTGATCAAACTATCCGACACGTCGCTAAGCTCTTGTTGAAACATTCCTTATGCCTCAATATAGAAAAAACAACAATCCATAAGTATAATTATCACACTACCCATTACAAGCAAGTGATGCAAATAATTTTAAATCGAACTCCGATTTTATTTTCACACAATCTCATTTGATTTGCTTTTGTTTTTTAAATTATTTGATAAAGAACCACTGTAAGCAGTAAATTTGACTTTTGAAATTATTTTTTTGTCTCTTCATACTAATACATAAATAAAGTAATAAAGCATTCACAAGCAAGGCATGGCTGAGTTTCTTTTTTAAGCAATTTAAAATACAAAATGCACATAGCTTTTAGATGAGCTGCAATTAACGAGTTACTTGATTAGTTGTTTATTTTCAAATAAAAAGTACATAACGAAACATTAAATCGATAAAACGAATGTTTCAGATAATCCTTTTTTTTTAAAAATTGAATTTTAATGTACTTTAGTTTTACTTCAGGAATTTCTTTTTAAATAGCCTACTTTTCTTTAAACAATTAGGCTATCAATTAAAGCTTCTTTTAAGTAGTATTTTTCTAAGTAAATATTAGATAACAAGGAACTAAGATGAAGTTTCTTGTGTTACTACCTTTATCAAATTCGATTGTAATGTATTAAGGCGTGATAAAGATTATATCCTGCAGTTTACTAAAGTTTTATTGACTAATGATATGTTTACATTAAATATTCTTTTTATACTATATTTACTATTTTTATATACGAAGGCAGCTTGCTATGTGGCTCAACTTATACAAGTAAAATAATGATTTAGATTATTATGGCATGCTCTTTTTCTTGAATCTGTCCTGAAACTTGTTATGAATCAAATTATTTCATAACGTTTCGAGAAATAGGATTTCCTTCCTTACATGGCGTTTTTTGTGTGTTTTTCATAGTAGTGGTGATGCTATCTGTGACTGTAAATTCGCTGCCTTACAAAAATTGTTTACATATTTACATGGTAATGTTGACGACATGATTTTGTAATGTCCTACTTTACAAAATTATGTATGTGTTTGTTACAGTAGTGTTCATGTATGTATGTTAATCTCAGAAATGTGTTGGTCTTCACCTCTAAGTTGTTTTACGCTTACTATTAGCACTGATGTGTTCTATTTATCCAACGGATATTACCATCATTGATCAAGAGATAAGAACATGTCTCCACATGAGTTTGTAGTCATTAGATAATTCTTTATCATATCAATGCACTCATAGGTCTATGATTATGAGATAAGGTCTTAGTCATTTCATAGGTCAGTGGTTATGAGATACTGCTGTATATCCACTCATGGGTCAGTGGTTTTAATTTATGGCTGAATCTGAAATAATGAGGATTACTATGTAAATAAAATAACACAACCTTCATAAATTAACGTAATTTCATTGTCTAGAACAGGAGTCTGCAAATTACGGTCCACGGGCCAGATGCGGTCAGGAGGCCTTCTCATCTGGCCCATTGAGACCTATAATCTTTAAAAAAAATTACTATTTTTACCAGTAGTAAACCACAAAACTTATTAGTTTGGGTTTTATAGTCGGCTCGCAAACTACTATTTGACAGTTAATGTGGCCTTCGTCAGAAAAGTTTGGAGACCCTGTTCGAGAAGAACAAAATACAATTATATGAAATCTGTACATGAAATAAATTGCGACTTTAATTTAAATATGATTAAATACAATTTAGCAATTTTCTGTCGTATTTTCAATAGTTTTTCAGTTAACTTACTATACGCTGAAATATTCCTCAATATCACTTTTATCTTGTACATCAGCAATTCTGGAAAAGACTCATGGAAAAATATTTATTCCGTACTATTTTTTTTATATTTCTCTTTATTATTATTATTTTTATTATATTGAAAATTGAAGTAAAATAATAATGTATTTGTTTATTATGAAAGGTATTGCTATTATTTTCCCTCGTCCTTTTCTTCGTTCAAATAAAAGTAAGAAACAATTTCTATAAAATTTATGTTATTATATTAATAAAAAGTGCTAGTAATTATCAATAAGTATTGTGCGATTTTACCTTTATTCGTATATTTGTTCATTTTTAGGTACAATTTCATTCCATGAATTTTTTATACTTGTTAATTTTATCGGTTTTTACAAGTAGGCCAAATTGTTCATATATATTAAAATAATGATAAATAAAAGTTTACCATAAATTGTATTTCAAATCTTTCATTGGCATCAAATGTTTTATTTACATCAAATGTTTTATTTACATCAAATGTTACCATGAACATTAATAATGTCATTGACAACGGTTTTCTCATAGAAATCAGTGGTTTATTGACATCAATACTTTCAATGACATCAATCGTTTAATTGACAAAGGTTTTAACATTCCACTGAAAGGTTTTATCCCTTTCCAAATCTATTATATTTATTACCATTTATATACTCATCTAAACCATCCATTTTATGGACCAAATCTATTGGGAAAGATTTGGGGGAGGGGTCGGGTTACGAGCGGATAATAGGCGATTTCTGCATGTATATTGAATATCGATGTCGTTATTGCAGATCATCAAGGTTCTTTTCTACATTCTTTGAGATTTGAACGCTGTACTAAGAGCTATGTAATAATACGAAACATCTGTACTTACATTATTTACTCATTTTATTTATTTTTGTGAATGTTTAATTAATGAATTGTTTTACAAATTATGTATTAAACAACGAATTTCAATGCACGCGCTTTCGCCACTTATTATACACACCCAAAAATAAAATTGTATTAAAAAAACACGTTTACTCGGTAACTCTAGGTCAAACTCTGTGATGGAGATGCTTGTTAAAAGGTAAATAATCATTATGACCGATTTAGTTTTCAGTTTTTAAACAAGTGTACCATTTTGTTTACGCTTTCCTATTAATTTTCAGTGTCGGCTTACGAGCGGGTTTTGGTGATATACTTTTGATATTAATGTCTTGCAAAAGAGACGGGTCGGCATGTAAACGAAAGGGCTACAGAAAGAGTAAATATTAAGATTTTGGGAACTTCATTCATGTGCAAGGGAGATAACACTGCTTTGTATATTTACTTTTCGCTGTAAAAACATTATGTAACCCACATCCCTGCTTTGGTTGTAGACTAATTATTCTTTTATGAATTTATTACTTTATTTCTTATGTTACTTTGATCATCTACTTATAATATTTTTGAGTCTGAGCATTCAATAAATTCAATAAAATATAGAAGACTCGATTTTGTTTCTATATTCTGAGTGTCAGCGAGTGTCATCGATTAATTTTTTTTTTACAATTCTCTGGCTTTTATATGTTCTGAGGATTTGGGGTCACGATGTCTTGTGTTACAGATGAAGAGAGGAGTTTAGGAAAAAAAAGGAATTTAGAAGATAAGAGGTTAAAAAGCGAAAAACTTAGAAGAGTTGAGATAATAAGAGAGGAGCTAAGAAGATGGGAGCTTGGAGAAAGGAGCTTAGAAGCAATGAGTTATTAGAGAGGAGCTTTAAAGATAAGTGCTATGAAAAGAGGAGCTTTAAAGATAAGTGCTATGAAAAGAGGAGCCTAGAAGAGAGCAGGCTAGAAACGAGGAGCTTGGAAGCGAGGAGATAATTGTCATTAGTTCTTTTAA
>MUZC01001523.1:0-23878 GCA_002072015.1 Radix auricularia
CATGAATAAAATAAGATAAGAGTTCACTCTTACTAGACTGGCGACTGCTGGCTCTTCCGCGATATAGCACGGTGACCGATCTTGTCTGAAGGATACCCCGTGGCTGGGCAGTGGAAAAGACTGAATTGGTGTCTGTGCACGGTTTATATTTTGGATGGTCACGTGATGTCCCTTATCCTCGATTGGTTGTGTCCAAAAATATGACCAATGGTCTTAGGACTACCTTTATTCAGCCCCGTAGCGGAAAGTATGCACGCATTTCTGTCAACTTTTGCGATGGCTGGTTACCCCCCCCTTCCTCTCGGGGTGGTTCAAGTGCTAGGGGTTACTGAGTCTAAAAGTCCGCACAAATCTCATCACAATTTGATTAGTTATTCCATATAAGGAAAAATAGAATTTAATTCTACTATAATTAAGTAGAATTGAGTACTATAATTAATGAAATATTAAATTGTCATGTGAATCAAGTATGCATGCAAAATTTCATCAAAATTGGATGATCAGAAGTGGTTCAAAAAAGGAATTCAATTTTTGCCCCGGAAAGACATCCAGACAAGAAAGCAAACTAAGAAAAACGTGGTAAAAAAAAAATAGAACCCGCTGATGAGGTGCATGTCCTTGCAAGAAAATATTCGTGTATAAACCTTGTAACATACTAAATGAAGAATTTGAACATTAAATAAATTACTTTATTGATATTGAAGAACAGTTCGATATTGAAAGAGAAAGGGACCCTGTTTTTTATGTCAGTACACTGGGTTATAGCTACTGCGGAGCCCTACGTAGCCTAGTATGCGAAAAGGGTTGCACGGGTCCAGCGCGGGCCCACTGCAACCGCTTAGGTTGCAGTGGCCTAAAACCAGCCCTGGCTTTACCTATACTACAAGAACAGGCATTATGTTAGGGGAAAAGGGGGGATGCCCCCTTGATATATTAAAATAGATTCAACAGCATAGATTGGAAGATTCTTTACCCAACATTATAATTTTGCTAAGAATTTTTCAACAATTTCTTTAAGTGAATCTCGTTGTGAAAGCAGTTTCTCCTAACTGCAATTGATAAAAATTTTATCTTCGTTTCACAATGAGTGATTTAAGACTAGAAAATCTTGCAATACTATCCATAGAACACGATATTACGAATAATTTAAATTTTGATAACAAAATACATGATTTTTCTACTATGAAAGTTTGTTAAGTAAATGTATAAACGTATTTATAAAACACTCATATACTTGTTGAAAAGCATATTAAATCTTAATGTTTTTTTTATTTTTTTAAATTTATTATTTTTAATTTATTTTTTTTTTTGGAGGGGGGGGGAGGTGTAAATTTGCAAAATGTTTTGTCTCATTGGGGGGTTTGGGGGGACCTGCGACCTCAATAACCTTCTTGTATTTTTTATAAATGTGTATTTATAGCTTTATCATCTTATGCGGTCTCTTTTATTACTGCTTACATAAAAATGGCATGCAATGGTAAAAATGTTCCCGACCTTTTATAATGTACTTCATTTCAATTAAAATTATTTATTAATGTTAATTAATTTATAATATTAATTTATGCTATTGACTTAAAGGGCCGTCGATAAATGACGTCACGCGATTTGTGCTTCTTTAATGAGATATCACAAAGCTCCCCCCCCCCAACCACACTGTTACTTTAGATACTTCAACTTCCTCCTTTTTCTTATATTCTATGTCCGTGTTTATTTTTGTCTTTCATTTCTTTTCATTTTATCACATAGACTTTAATATGTTTTAAATTTAAGATATATGTAAGTACATGTAATTGTTTTTGTACTGATGAAGGCATGAGCCGAAATGTCTACCATTAATTGTATTAGTTGATATTAAAGCTTTAATTTATTGTTTCCTTACACAAATAGTCTGTGTAATTTGTTTTTTTATAAAAAAGCTTTATGCAGTCCTATCCTGTATGATATGTGAAAATGAGCATGTTTCCAATAAGTTTTGTTGTCATTTAAATATGTTTTTAGTGTAAGGCTGAACACTAAAACCGTAACACGCTTGAAACCATGTAAAACTTAATTAAAAGTTTCAGTATTCATATGTTTAAGTGGAACTTTTATTTGAAGTTGCGCGTTTTGATGTGACTCCAAATGAGAGATTTCCCCCCGGACGGCAAAAGCTCTAGCTACGCCACTATATATATATATATATATATATTGTGTGAGGAATTTAGGGTGGTTAGGGCGCTAGAATATGTTTGGCCTTTGAGGTGCCGCTGGACTAACGGGCGAGGCCAGATGACCAGAGGTGCGAACTTGGGAATCAAAGGACATAGGAACTGCGAACGAGGCTTTGAAGACGGGAGCTGTAAGTTAGATGAAAGGAGCCGACGAGGAAAAAAGGGTGGGGGGTTACTGACCACGACGGGGTAAGTCAAACCCACCTATCCCCGTCTTAACAAGGGGGTGTACATTTTGATTGACAGTTGACTTTCGGACGGTTGGGGTTGGGAGTCTGGGGGCGGAGCCTGGAATGGAGGAACGCTCGGACTGAGACTGACAGACACACACGCGTAGGGTGACTCACGGACACACACGGACACACACGCAGGGACTCACACACACACACGGACGGAGAGATGTAACCTTAGGTAGAGAATGATAGTAAGCAAAGAAGGAATTAAAGCAAACAGATATTGTAGTAGTTCTTGAGTCGTTGAGTTGGTGTTTAAAATGTAACCAAGTATGTGCAGATGGAGAACTAGAGAGCAAGTACATAGAGACAATTAACCTAAGAGTAGACCAACGCAGGAGCTTCATAATATATTCCACGTCAAAAGCGTCGACATAATAGGGTTGGCGACATAACCAAGGTCGAGTTACGTGGATTCGAATGAAATAGCAGTTATAATAATTTTGTTACAGAATTGTTTTTTAATTGTGTCTTGAAAATGTGTGTATACACCCTTTACAATACCAACAATTATTTATGCACACCTCCAGTTGATTGTATTTAATTTTGTATTGTTTCTTTTTTCCAAAATCCTGAATGGCTTATCATGTCATCCTTTTCTTGATTTTATAAACTCCATTATAGGCTAGGCACAGTACAGTTTTCAAACATTATCTCAAGCAAAAAAAAAAGTCGCTATTTTCATACGGTGGCTGTTATGATGCTGTCGCTTTTTTGATAAAATCGCTGATATCATTCAGGCACTAATATGACGGTCGTTGTTTTGACAGTCGCTAGTTTGAAGTCGCTATTATGACGGCTGCTGTTTTGACAGTTGCTATTTTGCCCGGATGCGTTTTTTTCTTATACTAAAACCACTAATTTTCCAATTTACCGTGTAGGTTAAAACATGAAACTGTTGGAAGTTATTTAGCACACTCTCCAGACGATAATTGGTGAAAAAGAATTTTTAAATTCTCACTCATGAGGGATGGGAAGGAAGGGCAAAAATGTAGTTTTTTTTTTTTTTTTTTTTTTTTTTTTTTGAAAATCGACTTAGGGGCCGTCCATAAATGACGTCACGCACATATAGGGGAGGGGGTCACACTTTTGTGACGTGGGGGAGGGAGAGGGTTGAAGAAAATGTAACGTCACATCGAAAGGGTAACTTCTTTAAATAAAACTTCCACTGAAATATTTGGTCACTTAAAATTTATTTAATTACTTTTTTTAAAAAAGTCAATGCTTCTCAAAGTGCCGGTCGATAGGCTATCAGACGCCGGTTGGCGTAAGTTAACAAGACACGAAAATGAAATATAATTATAATTTTTAAGTTTGAGAATTCACAAGAGAACATACGAAATTGTAACCCTCCGTCGTTTGATGTTGACATCAAAGCTTTTGTGATGTAACCGCAGTTTCGTTTGGTTCACTTGCGTCAAGATCTGCGAACTTTTTTTTTGTCGGTTATCCCCCCCTCCCCGAAACTGCTACTTGTGAGTTTTACAAACAGGACAAGTGTCTAAAAAGATCTGAATAAGATTATATGTTGATATTTTAAGTAAAAAGACACCGAATATCCATTTGGTGGGTGGTTTGGGGGAGGGGAATCTATTTGATACAATAATAAAAGTTTTAAGTTTGCTATAGTTTTTCGATTGGTTTTTGGTCAAACGCCTCTGGCCATTCTATATCTATACTAATAAAAGGGAAAGCCCTCACTCACTCACTCACTCACTCACTGATTCATCACTAATTCTCCAACTTCCCGTGTAGGTAGAAGCATGAAATTTTGGGAAGTTGTTGGGTACCCACTAGCGACTAAATTGGCGAAAAGAATTTTAAAAATCTCGCTCAAGTGGGGCCAGGGGCCCAAATAGTATTTTTTTCATAAGATGGGTTGTATAAAAATTGAAAATCACCAATTTTCCTATTTCCCATATGGTTAAAAATATGAAACTTTGGAAATTTTTTAGTACACGCTCCCGGCGAAAATTAGCCAAAACAAATTTTAAATTTAACCCTCATGGGGGGAGGGCCGGGGGCCCAAATCTAGTTTCTCTTATATTAAAAACCGACTCATCACTAATTCTCCATATTTCGGTGTAGGTAGGAGCATGAAATTTTGGGGAGTTGTTGGAAACCCTCTCACGACGAAAACTGGCGAATAAGAATTTTAAAAATCTCGCTCATGTGGCGCCGGGGACCTAAAATATGTTTGTTCCTAATATGGGCTTAAATAAAAATGGAAAATCACCAATTTTCTTATTTCCCGTGTAGGTAGAAGCATGAAACTTTGGAAATTTTTTGAGTACATGTTTCCTACGATTATTTTGACCAAAAAAAAAAAGGTTAAATTTCCCACTCATGGGGACCGGGGCCCCAAAAAACTTTTGTTCCTAATATGAGCTGTATAAAAATTGAAAATCACTAATTCTCTTTTTTCCTGTATAGGTAGATGCATGAAACTGGAAAAAAAAATTGAGTACACGCTCCCGACGTAATTTTGCAAAAAATAATGTAAAACTACCTCTTATGGGGGGGGGCGGGGGCCCAAATATAGTTTTTCTCATATTAAAAACAACTCATCACTAATTGTCCAAATTTTCCGTGTAGGTAGGAGCATGAAACTTTGGAAAATTGTTATGTACCCTCTCACGACGGAAGTTGGTGTAAAAGATTTTTGAAATACACACTCATGGGGGCTGAGGCCCCAAAAACGTTTTTTTCTTATATGAGCTATATAAAAATTGAAAATCAATAATTCTCTTACTTCCTGAATAGGTAAAGGCGTGCAACGTTGGGGGGGGGGTAGTTAAATACATTTCCACGATGGCAGGTGAAAACATATTTAAAATATCCCATACTGGGGACCTGGGGCCCAAATATAGTTTTTAATTCACTCACTCATCAATCATCACTAATTCTCCAACTTCCGGTGTAGGCAGAAGCATGAAAATATGGGAAGTTGTTGAGTACCCTCTCACGACGAAAAGGAAATTTAAAATTCCAAATTATGTTGGGCCGGGGTCCCAAAAACTATTTCTCTTTATCTGTGAAAATAGAAAATCACTTATTGTCCTTTTTGCCGAGTATGTTGAACTTTAGGAAGTTCTTGAGTACATTTCCTTGATAGTAACATGTGAATATATATTTAAATTATCACTTACTGCAAGCCGAAGGCCCCGATGTAGTTTTTCTATTAAATGAGCCTTTAAAACTGAAAATGACTGCTTCTCCAATTTTCTGTGTAGGTAAAAGTATAAAGCCTTCTGTAGTTGTTTAGTAATAGCCCGCGATGGTAATAAGGAAAATAATTATATAAATTTTAAAAATTTCTTCTCATAGGTCGCCCGGGGCCCAAAACTTTTTTTCACCTAAAATAAGCTATATAAAACTGAATCAACACTAATTCTCCAAGTTTCCATCTAGGTAGAAACTTAAAACTTTTGGAAGTTGTTGAGTACCCCCTCCCCCCGCGATGGTAAGAGGCAAAAAATATTAAATCACATCTCACTAGGGGGATGATTGTCGAAATATAGTCCCCCCATATGAGTTATATTAAAAAAGACGCATCTTTAAATCGCCAAGTTCTTGTGTACGTAGGAGCCTGAACGCTTGAAGTTAATATATTTAGTATATCCATCTTGATTCAGATTAAAATCAATATGTGTTTTGAATTGGTGTTACGCGGGTTCTCAACCCTAACTGAAATCCTAATTTCCGCAGCAAAGTGCGGGTAAATTGCTAGTATAATAATAGATGTGTCCATTTAAAATTAGTCAATTGTATTCACTAACTTTATTGAATGCATCAAATTCTCAACATCGCAATTCGAGAGGAGAACAAAACATTTTTTTTCTGAATTAATTATTTTTGGCATTTATTTTAAATTTCACAGAAAGGATACTTGATACAGTCAAGTCATGTTGATTGAGATTATTGTCACATTTGTCAATATACATTAAAGTAGGTTGGATTTAGATGTCTTCGTATAGTACGTAAATAAGAAATCTACATAGATAACAAATTTAACAAATGCATTTACTGGAAGGAGCCGGTTCAATAGTGGGCATATGTTACCAAGCGTACACGTACACATGACGTATTTGAATATATCTAGTGGAGTGTAGTGGATGTTTTTTTTTTAAGGCCGGGTACAAAAATTAAACGGTTTGAAAAAAACGGACCGTTTCAATAGGATACCTAAATATTAAAATTATAAAAGTTTATATTAACATTCCTGTTAACCCAGAAGTAGCGCATTGTGGCAAATTTTATATGCCCACAATGATTGAGCATTACCCCCAAGAATTCCCTTTTTACCCCAAATGAGATAATTTATTGGTTACATTATATTTACATCTGTTGTGTGACGTACGAGAAATCCTGAAGAAGAAAGAATTGAAAAAACAACAAACAAACAAACAAACAAAAAACTTGTGAGCTTTGGAGTTAGAAGTTATGATAATGTTGGATATTTTAATAATGACATAGTATTTCAGTCCTCAACTTTCAAGAATTACTGTATTTTGCGACGCACAATATGGCACCCTACTTTCCTGCACAAAATGGAGTTCATACAGAATGGGTCATTTTCTCTTCCAGCGCATACCTAATAATTTTTAGAAAACATGAGATGTGATATCAATGTGATAATTTTTTGATCAAATGCCTTTGATGTGCATATAATTAGCAGGGAAACTGTCATTAGAAGATCGAAATCAATTTGAGGAATGGTCTTGTATCTATAGATTCTAGGTCTATAAACAATACAATGATTCTTGTAATATCAATAGTCATATTCGCGAGCTTAATCTTGAAGGTTAATCACATCAATGGTTTTTGACATAACCGCTGCATTGTTCATTAGCTGTCTTGCTATGCCATGGCAACTAAACTTCTTTTTTTAAATGTAATATATAAAACAACTTAATCTTATAAGGCTTTAAGCTGTGTAGGGGCTCATTATGCTATTCAATGCTATCAAATAAGAACACAGAAAATCATGTCAAAACGGGAAAAGAATGCAATGGTACCTGGTGAAATGGAAAAATTCTTGCCGGTCGTCTGATACGAAAAAGTTAGAGAATCAATGGCTTACAATTTATTTAATTTAATATATATATATATATATTTAGGGGGGGTCAAAGTTTTTTGACGTACTTTATGAGGGGGGGGGGTTCGACGATTTTGTGACGACGTGTGACGTAGGGGGGAGGGGGTAAAAAAATCGGCCAAAATCGCGTGACGTCATTTATAGACGGCCAATTATCACTAAGTTTCTAATTTTCTTTGTAAAACTTTTGGATTGTATGGAGCACACTTTCTCGACGATAATTGGCATGCAAGAATTTAAACATTTCAACTCATTGGGCGGCGGTGGCAAAAATGTAGTCTTTTTTCCTAAAAAGGTTTATTCCATGGGATCTCCTTTTCCAGATAGGTTCTTTTGTTTAATATGCTAAACTTAGGATGTTAGAGTTAGAGTTTTATTTTAATTTTATAGATAGGTTCATAGATAGGACCGATTTTCAACTCTGTGATATGGATAGGGACATTTTTTTTACTGTCTTTTGGATTATGATAGATTGCAAGCAATTCAAATGTATGCCTAGAAAATACTCAGCTTGTTTCGCTTAACATATGTGACCAGACATTCTTAGATATGATTTTTTAACATAAATTGTATGAGGATGATATTAAGTGACTCTCACCTGTGTGATGGGGGCCGGATATAGAAGTGATGAAGCCTCAAGCTATCTGATATATAGGGCCCTTTACAAGTCCTTAATTTCAATGTTAGTGCCAATTATGATTTCCAGATGCCTAGAAGCTGAAGATGAAAATATAATTAAGAGTGTAAAAATAGTAAAACAATATTTAACTTATGATCATTTTTATATAGCCTATAACAAATTTTAAAATACAAATAAGGGTAGGAAAAAAAGAGAAAATTTCCTTTACAATGCACAATTTACCAACGCTTTATTAATTAATCTTTTCGAAAATGTTATAAGGATTAGGAATTATATTAAACTAAAACATTTTTTTCTGGCCCTTCACGAGACGGAAGAAACATAATTTGAGTTGTTTTTATATTCATTTTTTGTCTTCTTCGGCCCTAAAACGATAATTCTCCAGGGCAATTTGCAAACATTATATTACGAAAGAAACTCAAAATTGCTTCTGTGTCACGGAAAACATCTTTGAAGAATGACAACAGTAATGCCAATCTATGTGTCGCTGAAGAAAACAAATATTATAGTTCTTCTGCATTTAATTTAATTTTTTTTAAACTTTATCTAACAATCGTCACATGTTTCTCTACCAACAAAAATTAAGGAATTACAAGCAAAAAAATATTCATTGTAAAATTGTTAATCTTCAATATTAGTTCTTGCATACCCTGGTATTTGCCAGATGTTTTGGCAGCATTTTCAATTGGCTTGCCTAGAAACCAAAATCTAATTTTAACCCTTTTGTAAAGTAGTTGTGCATCATATTTGGCAACTCTTTCCCGTTGGGCTACCATTTTATGGGAAATTTCAAAAACGATTAATAGGCAGCCAGTTATCTAGTGAAACATATCTCACAATAACAGTGAGCTGATCAATGGGACTGCTCTGGCGTGGAAATAACATATAAACTGTAGTATTCTGGAGTTCTTAAATCATCAAAGATTGTTACTCTCTTGCAAGTATGACTGCCACGACTCGTTCAAGAATATTTTTTACCAGAACTGCCGTTCAATATATATGTTTTAATGGCTTATTTTTAGTCGATTAATTAGCGAAGTTTGTTTGTAAGATATTTTACTAAAGCTTTTCCATGTTCTAGATACGTCTTGCACCAATTAATAAACATTTAAGTGTATATGACAATTGCTCAATCAAATAAATTTTTGAGACCCCCAAGACAGTGGTATCCCAAAGCTTTAGCTTGTTTACCTTATAGGTAAATGCACCACTGTGTGTGTGTAACTGGTGGCATTGAGCCTGAACTCACAGTCAAGATCTTAGTTTCACCCTTAACATTAACATTTTGCTATAAAAAAAAAACTTCTTAAAGTATGTCATTTTTAAAAAAAAATCTAAAGCCGGCCCCCACGTATCTTTACTTCATGGAATATGGTCCACCATCCACAAAATTTGGACCCCCATGATTTAGTCAAGTGTAAGAATGCACTGTAATTACATAACACGAGTGAAGCCATGTAAAGGGTCATTAAATAAATTATAAAATCAGATATTTAAGTTGAACTTTTATTTTCAGTTACGTGTTTTGATGTGATGCAAAATTTCTTAAACAGGCCCCTTAAATATTTACACGTGAACACAAAAGTGTGACACCTTCATACTCATTTATGGATGCCACGCGCTGGTCTCGCTCGTCTCAGTTTACTATCAGTTTACAAATAAATCTTCTTCTTGTCTACGATATCTAATCGTTAACTTTGATCTCTTTAACTGTTACTGTTTACAATCTGTACCCCTGACTGATAGCTCCTATTACAATGGTACAATTAAATGTTCCTACACATGAACTTACTAACACGCTAAAATTGAGGGGTGTACCGGATTTAGGCTCCAGCAGAATTTTACTTCAAAAATCTGGCCAAATCCGACTGGCGGTAGAACCTATATATTTATATAATGGCTCCGGCCTAGACAAATACAGAATTGCATCATAAATCCGGAACATATTTTGTAACTAATAAGAATAGCACATTATACAACCGCGGTTTTAAGGTGCAGTTATAGATAACAACATATTAACACTTAATCTTATACTATACTTTCTTTCAAACACATAATACAAACAAACCTGATATTAACAACTTTTCAAAATTATAGGAAAAAAGCCTTGTAATCCACAAATACCTTTGTGGTAAGAACCATTTTGTCATCTCTCTTATTTATATTGGTACCAGATGAGGCTTACCTAGCTGCAATACATTGGAATGTGATTGGTTCCTGTTATGAACCCAACCATATTTGGTGTTCTGTAAAGACGGGGCCCTGAACACTTGAAGCGTGATTACATGTGTGATCAGTCAAGCGTGCGTCATATGCTATCGGGTCTCAGGAAAGGAAAAGCAGCGGATTTTAATATCTAATTGTGTATTGTTATTATCAGTTTTGAATGATGACGCTATTTTGGTTTTTCTTGTTTGTTCAGTTTACACATTCCATAGTCGATAACTAGACGGGGATCACGTGGCTTCGTATATATTTGTCTTTGCGAATGTCTTGCTATAGACAGAATAAATGGCCCTGTTAAGACTATTATTAAATTGTCATAGAATCCATTTTTTCTCTATATACTACAATAGTGACAAAGCTACTTGTAAAATAATACAATCTATTAACAATATTAACATCCTCTACAATCGGCTAAAAAATGATGCACCCGATACATAAAGGCAGGATGCAGACGAGGATTAATTGCCCGAGGAAATGAGGAAAATTAACACTCTATCAACATTTAAAACTCTAATAATAATGAAAATTAGACATTACAATAGATAAACGTAGGACGCAATACTCTTCTGTATAGAAGAGCGTCTGTGCCAATTCAGGTGTGAGAAATTTTCAAATAGTATGTGTCTATTGCACCACTTCCAAGGTCACATCACTGTGGGATGAATGAGATCATTATCTAATGAGAAGGATGTAAATAAAAAGACAAGGCTAAATATTTCCTCTATATAAATTATAGTCGTTTGAATACATAATTCTATCCTCAGAAGTACGCCTGGCCCTGCATGACTGCATAACAACAATGTAAATAGATGAGCGCACCGTTCTCTTTCTGTAAGACCCTTATCACTCTTTGAGTATAATACAAAGAGATCACTAATAAAATATGAAAAACAGCTTAATCAACATTACAAATAGGCAGTTGTATAGGGTATTGTTTTGTTTCATAAAGCAAGTATTTTGTCTTTTAAACGTACGAGTCGTACAAAGGGGCCGTCCATAAATGACGTCACGCACCTGGGGGGGAGGGGGTCTCACTTTTGTGACGATGCGTGACGTGGGGGAGGGAGGGGGGTTGAAGAAATGTAACGTCACATCCAAAGGGTAACTTTAAATAACACTTTCACTTAAATATTTGGTCACTTAAAATGTATTTAATAACTTTTTTTTTTAATTCAGTGCTTTTCAAAGTGCCGATCGATAGGCCATCAGACGCCGGTTGGCGTAAGTTATCTAGACATGAAAATTAAATATAATTATAATTCTTAAGTTTGAGAATCCTCAAAAGAACATACGAAATTGTTACCCTGCGTCGTTTGATGTGGACATCAAAGCGTTTTTGATGTAACCGCATCGTTTGTTTCACTCGAGGCAGGAGTCTGCGAACTTTTTTTTTTAGGTCGGTTNTATAAACGTTTTAAGTTTGATATAATTTTTCGATTGGTTTCTGGTCAAAGGTCTCTGGCCATTCTAAATATAATGATAAATGTGCCCATTTAAATTAGTCAAGGTATTCATTAACTTTATTGAATGCATCAAATTCTCGACATCGCAATTCGAGAGGAGCACAAAACAACTTTTCTTCTGAACTCAGTTTTTAAGGCACTAATTTTAAATATGACAGAAAGGATACTTGATACAATTCAGATTAGGATTATTCGGATTAAGTGTCTTCTTATAGTACGTAGGTAAGAAATCTAAAAAGATGACAAATTTAACAAATACATTTTCAGGAAGGAACCGGTTCAATAGTGGACATATGTTCCAAGCGTACACGTACACATGACGTGTTTGAATATATCTTGCAGTGGAGTGTATTTGATGTTATATGTCCTTAATGAGTCTACATTACCCCCAAGAATTCCCTTTTGACCCCAGATGAGGTAATTTACCACTTGTTTGCCGACCTCTTTCTTACGGGATGCCCGTCATTCAATTGAGGGATCTAAAAAAAATACATTATGAAAATATTATTTTTAAAATACTGTGGGGAAATTAGGGCGGGTAGGGCGCTGCTTATGTTTGGCCTTTGAGTTGCCGCGGGCGAGTCCAGGTGGCCAGAGCCGCAGTCCAGGTGGCCGGAGGTGCGAACTGTGACGTTTAGTTGTTACCTCGCTTGAATTGGGAATCAAAGGACATAGGAAGGACGAACGGGGCTTTGTAGACAGGAGCCGACAAGGAAAGGGGGGATTACTGACCATGACAGGGTACACCCACCTACCCCCGTCTTACCTAGGGGTGGTACAAGATGATTGACGGTTGACTTTCGTACAGGAAAGTCTGGGGGCGGAGCCTGGAATGGACTAACGCTCGGACCGAGACTGACTGAGGGACACAGGGAGAGAGAGACACGCAGGGAGAAGAAGCAGAGGTAGATAGAAGCATATGTAGAGAGATGCACGAATAATGAATGTACTGAAGTTAAGAGATTAAAAGTAATGAAGTGTACATTCTGCCTTGGTGTTTAGTGTTTAAAGAGTTATTAACAAAGTGTGTGAAGAGCAGAATAACAGTGAGAGTAGATAAGGAAAGATAACCAATAGAACAAATAACGGATCCTCACAATACTTTTTTTTATAAGCAAAGAAGTTAACAGTAATGATTTTTAGTCAATGTTTAATTTGTATGCATGAAATAAAATATAATCAAGGGATATTAACACATTTCGTTTTTTGAAAGCCGGTTAAACGGTTTGAAAAAAAACGGACCAGTTCAATAGGATACCTAAATATTAAAATTATAAAAGTTTATGTTAACATTACTGTTAACCCAAAAGTAGCGGATTCTAGCGAATTTTCTATGCCCACAATGATTTAGTTTACCCCCAAGAGTTTCCAAATGAGATAATTTATCGCTGTTTACCGAGCCCTTGGTTAAACAGACCGATGGTGGTAGCCAAGAATTTTTCATTAGTTTATAAATTCCACAAGAGAATGCAACAATTTAATCACGCCTCGTCCATTTGTGACATTATATTTACAACACTCTTGTGTGACGTACGTGAAATCCTGAAGAAACAAGAATTTAAAAAAAAAAACAAAACTTGTGAGCTGCGGAGTGAAAATTTATGATAATATTGGATATTTTAATAATGTCATAGTATTTTTTCAGTCTTCAAATTGCAAGAATTACTGTATTTTGCGACGCACAAGATGACACCCTACTTTCCTGCACAGATGTGGGGTTCGTACAGTACTCCCCATATTCCTCTTCCAGCGCATACCTATGAATTTTTTTTAGAAAACATGAGATGTGATATCAATGTGGTAATTTTAGTTCAAATGCCTTTGATTTGCATATGTTAGCAGGAAAACTGTCATTAGAAGATCGAAATTAATTTGAGGAATTGTCTTGTATCTATATATTCTAGGTCTATCAACAATGCTATGATCCTTGTAATATCAATAGCCGCATTAGCGAGCGTGATCGCGAAGGTTAATCACATCAAATGTTTTTGACCGCTGCTTGTTCGTTAGCTGTCTTGCTATGCTTTGGCAACTAAACAATTTTTAAAATAAAAATGTAATATATAAAACAAGCCGAATTCATACTTAATCTTATGGCTTTAAGCCATAAAGGGGATCATTTGGCTATCTAATCAGTACAGAGAAAATCATGTCAAAACGGGAAAATAATGCAATGGTACCTGGTAAAATGGAAAAATTCTTGCCGGTCGCCTGATAAAAAGTTTGAGAATCACTGGCTTACACTTTATTTAATGTCTTTTACATAGCTTCACGCACGTCACAATATTACAATATAGACCTACACTAAATAAATACTTAAATGATAAAAACATACTTATTTTCAAATAGAAAATAGTGATGTTTTTTTTTTGTTTGTTTTTTTCAGGGGGGGGGTCAAAGTTTTGTGACGTACTTTTGGAGGGGGGGTCTACGATTTTGTGACGACGCGTGACGTAGGGGGGGGGTAAAAAATCGGCCAAAATCGCGTGACGTCATTTATGGACGGCCCCAAATGTCAGGTGTTCAGACGGTGAGATAATTCCTAAGTAATTAGAGCATAAGCCTTAAAGTTCAGTAGGCTCAGTTTAAAATTTTTAAAAAATCCACCTTTGATGTTGGAGAAAATAGGATGGGAGCGACCCAAATAATTCACAGAAGGCAATGAAACTAAACCTGGGCTACATTCCTGACTCATTGAAAATTTGTCTGTTTTTTTTTTTTAAAGCTCCGTGGGTCATTTCATGCAGTGTGCTGAGAGACGGAGACAAGTAGTTAAGCTACACCTAAGCTTATATTCTCACAGTGCAGCCAACCATGACTTGATAGACAACTTTAATGTGCACTATGTGCCCGTCTTAAAGCTATCTACTAAAACAATATAACACAACAAATGACGCTTTGCATTTAACTTCCGCATTTTATCAATAAAGAAGACCACCTCTGAAGTACCATTTTCTGATTTTAATTTAGTAAATGCTACCGGCAGAAGAGAGTATCTATGATTGAATTATTTAAATGTACACAGCAAAATTATACTCTCAAACGTAAAGAGTGAATTCTTGTCAAGAGTACGTATTACTTGATCATCTCTGTTTTTCATTTTATTTGTCAGTTAATGTTTAAAATAACGCTGGGCAATTAGCAAACTGTAAAAAAAAGTGTCCCTCCGGGTAAGCACCCCCCCTTAATACTCAATTGTTACGCCCCTGACTAAGCTTATAATTTTTGAATTCCAAATAATCATACATAAATTGATGTAGAACAAATACAAAATATATTGTGTGCAATAAAGTTTGATAAAACAATTGTAATAATTTAAATTATATAATTAAGGGGAAGTTTTTTTATTTAATTTTAAAAGAAAGTTTGACGGAGAGACTATATTTTGTATTTGGGGGGGGGGTGACTTTATTTTGAGACACCGGCACCGGTCAGCAGAAGCTATCAAGAAAAGACAGAAAATACAGATATAATTATAATCCTCCATTTTCAACCATTTATAACAGTCACGTTTCCGAAATAACCATACAACATGAAACATTGAAAAATACCAATTTTTCTATTTCCCGTATAGATAGAGACATAAAACTTTGGGAAGTTGTTGGGTACCCTCTCACTACGAAAACTGGCGAAAAAGAATTTTTTTAAAAACTCGCTCATGTGGGGCCGATGGCCCAAAAACTGTTTTTTTCTACGTATCCTCTTACGACAAAAATTGGCGAAAAAGAATTTTGAAATCCACACTCATGGGGGCCGGGGCCCCAAAAACGTTTTTTCCTTATATAAGCTATATACTAATTGAAAATCAATATTTCTCAAACTTTTCGTGTAGGTTTGGGAGGTTGTTGGGTACACTCTGACTACGAAAATTGGCGTAAAAGAATTTTAAAAATGTCGCTCACGTGGGACCGGGGCCCGAAAAGCTGTTTTTACTTGATCACTAATTCACCAACTTCCCCTGTAGGTAGAAGCATGAACCTTTGGGAAGTTGTTGGGTACTCACTATCGACGCAAATTGGCGAACAAGAATTTTAAAAATCTTGCTCATGTGGGGCCCTGGGGCCCAAAAAATTTTTTTTTCCTTATATGGGCTCTATAAAAATTGAAAATCCCCATTTTTCCTATTTCCCGTGTAGGTAGAAGTATAAAACTTTGGAATTTTTTTTAGTACATGCTCTCGACAATAATTTGGAAAAAAAAATTCGTCTCATGGGGGCCGGGGCCCATAAAAATTTTTTTTCCTTATATGAATTTTGTTTGGCGTAGTCTTTTTAAGTTGTATTCCTTAAAGACGCTCACACAGACATTCATCCCTAATCTTTCGTTTTTCTTTTGGCAGCACTCATGGTGAAATAAACGTTTATTTGCTTATAAATTATATTTTTCAAACCTGTGCGAAGTGCACAGAAAAGTTAATTTTGAACTTGGGTGAAGAAATGTGACGTCACATCAAAACACGCAAATTGAAATAAAAGATGCACTTAAATATTTGATTGTTTACAATTTATATAATGGCATTTTACGTGAGCTTCACGCGTGTTACAATTTGATAGTGTATCTTTAAACTAAAAACATACTTAAATGACAAAAAAGTGATTTGGAACATGCTGATATTCACTTAGAAAAATGGCTTTTTTTCGGGTGGATTAGGGTAAAGCTTTGTGACGTCAAATTTAAGGGAGTGGTTTCAATGTTTTGTGACGAGGGGGGAGGGTGGTAAAAAGTGGCTATAATACTATGATCGCGTGACGTTATTTTATGGATGGCCCCTTATAGTTATTTGTTTATTATGGGAATGCAAAATTAGCGATGTAAAATTAATGACATTGAATTACTACTATAGTGCAGTAATGTAAAACACATGAGCAAAGGGGTGCCGAAGGAATTTTTTGGGTGGGGCGCTAAAAAAATCTTTTAATGATAAAAGGCGTTAATCGTTTTCAGATATTGCGGGTTATTTCTAGTTTATAGCTGACAACTGATGTAATTAACCAAAATTTCCGGGACTTCCCCCTACAGTGTGGACCCATCCCACAGCATTAAATTTTGTTATTTTGGTCTCTTTAAGTGTGTTGGGAATAGAAGTGGAGAAAGGAGTGTGCATGTGGTGGGGAATAAGATGAACAAAATTGGCTTGTCTAAAACCGTAAACTCAAAATATTGTGGTGTCAGGGAAACATTAAAGAGTTATTGGGTCTTCCCTGACATGTCAATGTTGTTACTTGTGTTTGGTGCGATGCGGTGCGCACGGTATGAAAGTGTATGACGTAATAGTGTGAATGTGACGTAGTGAGAAGGCAGTTGTTATGAGCGAGATATAGCGGTCGGTTGGTATATGATTAATATGAAGGATCTTCGACCTGCAGTACACAAGGGATACACGAGTTTTAGCGTTGGACTTTCGTCTGTTTGACTGAGAGTTGTTACATGTGATGTTAAGACGCATGCAGTTGTACTACGATTAATAAAGATTGCTGTTAGTGCAAGGACTTTATGTTCGGTCTGTGAGCGCATGTTCCAAGAAAAAAAGTTGTATTAAATGCATTGTAGTTTGTTAAGAACGTGTTTTATTATATTAATAAAAATGTTTTTGTGTTAGGCTGTGGTTACACTGTACGCGAATTCGCTCATCTAGTCGCGCATCTGAAACCTCTTGAAAAACAAATGCAATAAAATATAGTGCGTGGTTACACTGGCAGCGTTAAAACGCCAGTATACGCGCGTATACGCGCGAACAATTTGATTTTTTCCAATGCATCGCGCGAATTGGCTTTCAAAAGTCAACAAAATGGCGGAAATTTGTGCCACTTCGTCTCATTTTATGTGTTTAAATAATCATTTAATAAATAAGAATTGGCTTTCGTGCATGATTTTCAACAGTAGGTTTCCATTTTAAACTAAAATCATTTTTAATTTTTATTATGGATATTGACAAATTGAATTCTGAAGTTCATGAGCCCACACTCCTCTCAAAAATGTCGCTGAAGTGTTATGACAGTCATATGACTAGGAATTTTGGAAGGAAACTTTGGGTTGAAATTGCAGACGAACCTAATTCTACTAGTAAGTAAGCTACAATTATTATTGTAGATGTTGTTTATTTAATTCAATCAAAAATGATAGATAACTTAGTCTAAAAATAATTATAAAAATATTAAATTTTAGGACCACATCAAGTCCAAGTGGTTAAAAATTAATTGGGTCATGACGATTCAAGTTGTTAATTGTTTTTTAAATATGTTTATTAAGTTTAAATTTAAAAATTAAGTTGAGATAGTATAGATTATTACTATATTTATTTTTAGACTTATTATTTTACTTTAAATTTCACTATTTAAACAACTTTTGTTCCAATTAATGTAGGTACCACAAACTGACGGAAAATTGCGTTTTTTCGCCATAAAGCTACAAATTAGCAACTTTTCACACACTTTTTTCTTTAATAAAAAAAGATCGTATGCAAATTAAAATTATATCATTTAAAAGTTTATTTTAAGCCCTTTAATGATATGTTAATGTCGTTGATGTTGACTTAATTTAAAATATTAAATTTGTCGCTGGAAAACAATCACCATAACGATTTTGGAGCGTCAGCAGAGCGATGGTTTTCTACCCTCTCTCATTAAATGCCTTTGCCGTAGCCCGTGATACATGCAATTGCGTTAACAAGTAATGAATCGTGTGCAGAATTGAATACTCTTTAGTTTCGTATAAAAAAAACATTTTAAGAGCTATGAGAAAGGCCAAAACATTTGGAAGCACAGAAATCGTGTGTAAAAACTGTGGTAAAGACTGTCACTCAAGGATAGGACTGCACAGCCACTCGAGAAAATGCAACCCAAACCAACTGTGATGCACCATCGTCTCGCGAGACGGAAGGATGCCGATTATAAACATTGAAAATCACAAATTTTCCTATTTCCCGCATTGGTAGAAGCATGAAACTTTGGAACAATTTTGAGTACACGCTCCCAACAAAAATTGTCAAAAAGAATGTTAAAATTCCCACTAATGGGGGACCGGGGGCCCAAATATAGTTTTTCTTATATTATAAACCTAATCATCACAAATTCTGCAATTTTCAATGTAGGTAGGAGCATGAAATTTCGGAAAATTGTTAATTACCCTCAGACTTCGAAAGTCGGTGTAAAAGAATTTTGAAATACACACTTATGGGGGCCGGGGCCTCAAAAGCGTTTTTTTTTCTTATATGAGATTTATAAAAATTGAAAATCTTATTTCCCGTGTAGGTAGACAAGGAAAAATAATTATATAAATTTTAAAAAAATTTCCTCTCATGGGTCGCCGGGGGCCAAAACTTTTTTTCACCTAAAATGAGCTATATTAAATTGAATCAACACTAATTCTCAACGTTTCCGTGTAGGTTGAAACTTTAAACTTTTGGAAGTTGTTGAGTACCCCCCTCCAGGAGCGGCGCTTAGGTAGGCCCCGCGTTTCGGTCCTGAACATGTCTCGTCTTGGTTAATAGCCTATACATGTAGAACCAATGAGTGGATGGTAGAACGTATGCTGGAAACGATTGTAAAGAAACGAAAGAGGCACTCTTGTAATCCTTTTTGAAGGTCAAATTCCGTAGCGTAGCTCTAGACGTCTTTGAAAGCATTACACCGTTAGCGGAAAATAGGTCAGATGTACCATTCAGCCAATCCCCTTTATTTGTGTACACGTCATTCACAATAGATTTACTAAAATAGTTATTTTTAGAAAACTGTGTCATCGGAATGGCAGTGTCTCGGTCTTTACTAGTACTCTGGCCCCGCGGGGTCATTGCTGGCACTAGGCCCCGCGCTTACCTAACGCCACCACTGCCCCCCTCCCCCCCCCCGCGATGGTAATAGGCAATAAATATTAAATCACCTCTCACTAGGGGGATGATTGCCGAAATATAGGTTTTTTTTTTCTCCCAAAATGAGTTAAATAAAAAAGACGCCTCTTTAAATCTCCAAGTTCTTGTGTACGTAGTAGCCTGAATGGTTGAAGTTAATAAATTTAGTATATCCATCTTGATTCAGATTAAAATCAATATGTGTTTTGAATTGGTGTTACGCGGTTTCTCAACACTAACTGAAATCCTAATTTCCTCAGCAAAGCGCTGGTAAATTGCTAGTCTATACGAATAAAAGGGAAAGCCCTCACTGACTGACTGATTTATCACTAATTCTCAAACTTCCCGTGAGGTAGAACACATGAAACTTTGGGAAGTTGTTGGGTACTCACTAACGACAAAAATTGGCGAAAAAGAATTTTAAAAATCTCGCCCATGTGGGGCCGGGGGCCCAAAAACTTTTTTTCCAACATCACTATTTCTCCAACTTCCCGTGTAGGTAGAAGCAAGAAACTCTAGAAAGTTGAAGGGTACCCACTAACGACGAAAATTGGTGATTTTTTTTATCTCGCTCTTTTGGTGCCGGGGGCCCAAAAAGTTTTTTTCCTCACACGGGCTTTATAAAAATTGAAAATCATCAATTTCCCTATTACCCGTTTAGGTAGAAGTTTGAAACTTTGGACATTTTTTGAGTACATGTTTACTACAATAATTTGAACTAAAAATAAAAGGTTAAATTTCCCCCAAAACTTTTTTCCTTATATGAGCTATATAAAAATTGAAAATCACTAATTCTCCTTTTTCCCGAATAGGTAAAAGCATGAAACTGTGGAAATTTTTTGAGTACACGCTCCCGACGTAAATTTGCTAAAAATAATGTTAAAACTCCCTCTCATGAGGGGCCGGGGGCCCAAATATAGTTTTTCTTATATTAAAAACCGACTCATCACTAATTCTCCTAGATTTTCAAAAAACGCTGGATATACAGGAAGCGGTGTGTTCTGTTTTTAAAATAACTAGCAAACTGAACTTTGAACTATTGACATCGTGGACGAATCCCACCCCCTCAAGTCGTAATACGATTTTTCTATATTTTTATTAAAAAAAAGATTTTCTTTGTTGTTATTTTTAGAGAAAAATTAGGAATTTCATGTCTTTGAGTAAATAGTTTTTTTTTAAAATATATTTTAAATGCGTGCAAGCATAGATATGCATGTTTATATATAGTTAATATTAAAGGCAGTCTGGTTGAGGAGTCCTAACGATTTGTTATAATGTGTGACGAGGGAGGAGGGATCGGCCAAAATCACATGAAATCATTTGTTGACTCCTCTAAATTGCAAAAAGTAGTTACTCTAACTGCTGAACAATTACTCTATATCAATCAACTTTTCTATTACAACAGGTGACGACTAGCATGTAAACAACTCATTTAGTTAAAATATGTAAGGAAACTTAAATTAAATCAACCCACACTGAGTACTGAATACAAAATTAATTGTGTTAAAAAAATAAACATCATGCAAATAGGTTAAAACAAAAGTACTTGTAAACACAATCAGAGCGAAAGCTGAAAAATAAGACGGTTATAGTTCTAAATTATAAAATAAAAGACAAGTGCACATTTTAAAAAATATATATTTATTTATTATTTCATTTATTTATTTGCTTTCAACTTCTCATAAAATTGTGCAAACAAAAATTAAATTCTAAAATATTATCTCCTTACTACTACTACTACTAAATCTAAAGAGATAAGTTCTAAATTTATTTAATAAAAAAAATATGATGTAAGTTTATTTAAATATAATACTTTTTAAAAAATCCGTTAAGTTCTGGTAGTTAGACCTACTACCACTACTAAATATAAAAGTTAAATGAAGCATTGCTGTTCAACAAATTTTAATGAATTTTTAAAAATGTTGTTGAATTAAGTTTATTTAATTAAATAAAACCATTTTTAAAAAAAATTCGTTAAGTTCTGGTAGTTAGTTATTTCAAGGGGTTTACTCAGAAGTAAACATAGTGAGAATAGTAGCAAAAGTGTATCAATAGCCCTTGAAACTGGAATTTCGCAAATTTACTATACCAACGCAGGTGTGGTACATTACCTAATTAGACTAGACTAGAAGAAAGTGGCAGCCATTAAAATTATGATCAGCTGCAAAGTCAAGTCACATGATTTTTGTTTACCCCTTTAAAATCTGCATTCGCTATTAAAATAGTGCATTCTTATTGACGGAGCCACGGGTGTATTGAGCATATGATTGAACGTGTAGTCCGACGCCGACTCTAAGATTTCAGACAAGTCTAAGGCTAGATCTTATCTTATCTGTTACAGACGCATTTTCCATAAAGAAGATTATTGCGTCCTCGTGTATGATTTGTGTTATTAGAGTTTTAAATGGTGATAAAATGTTGGCTGTCCTGGTTTCTTCCGGCAACCCAAGCCACACCCGAATTCCGGACGAGAAAACGAAAACTAGTATGTGTTTGTTCTTGCATGCGGGATAAGAAAGTTGTTTTTATCCTTTTGTCCATTTGAGTGTTGAAATAAGTTATCTTTGTGTTGTGTTTCTAATTTAGAATAACTGCTTTATGTATAATTACGTATTTACTCTTGGTTCTTCTATCCTCTAATGTTTCAAAATTTAATGATGTAACTAATGCTTTTATTCTTGTCAGTTGTAAATGTTATCCTTAATGAATGTTGCACTTTTTAAATTTTGTTTCTGATTTATCATTATTTTCTTTGGTGGATGGGTCCCAAACAGATGATGCATATTCTAGTATAGTATAGGTCTCACCAATGTGAGGTTGAATTTTAGTTTTATATCTTTATTACATTAGAAAAGGTTTCTTTTTATAAATCCTAAGGTTTTGCTTGAATATTAATAACTTCATTGACATGGGGATTCCATGAAAGTTTCTCATTTATTATGAATCTTAGGGACTGTCCATTAGTGACGTCACTCAACGAGTGGGGGAGGAGGGTAACAAATTTGTAACAATGTATGACGTTGAGGAGGGGAGAGGTTAAAGAAATGTGACGTCACATGGAAAAAAACGCGCAACTTTAAATAAATTTCCACATAACTGTCCTAATTCATTGGTTTCAATTTATTTAATGACGTTTCCAATCGCCCCTGTTAATATTATCTGTCAAAGTTCTGACCAGCTACAAGGTATTTTGATACAACTTTCCCCTCTGAAACAAAAATCCTAAAACATAAAAAAAAAGATTTTGGTTCTTTGAATGAATCAATGACAAGAAGTTCAAAAGTCCTTGAAATACGCCGACATTATTCACCGTATATACCAATTCTAAAGCATACCTTTATTGGTAAAAAATATATGGGGAAAGAGTGGGTGGGGTTGGCTTATGAGCGTCAGCGGGTCGTAGTATAGGTGATTGCGTCATGTAAATTAAACGCTTGGATTGAGATGGAAAATCGGAAAGACAATTTAGAAGGAAAACAGAAAAACTTATGCAAAATAGACTAAATACTGAAACAATGTTTGACAAAGAATCATTTCAAATGTACAGTTTCTTGCAAAACGGAATTTACCTAACTTAGATATACAGACGCTCCTTCTATGCAGAAGATAATTGCGTCCACAGACCATGAGAGATGATCTGTTGGCAAGTGATGCAGCGGTCACAGGCCACGGCTGTAGGGGTTCCACGCATTACCCCAGCCGCCTAACTATTGTCTAGTTAGGTACCCATTCGGAGCTGGGTGACTCGGGGACTCCTCAGGCCCCGAGAACAAATCCTCACTTTCGTGCGGATTCGAACTCGTGACCATCGGTATGACAGTCGAGAGCGCTACCTCTCGACCACCACGTCCCACAGTTTTGCTACCTATTTCTTCGATTTAAAAAAAATACATTAACACTTTCTTGTCGCCTGAGGCATGAAAATATGTATTAAGGATATTAACTTTAGTCTCATTATAATTATAGGTTTATTATTTGATCCTTTTAGTGTGGTTATACCTGTAGACTCCATTTTTTTTAGATTTGATAAAGTACCATACATTTTTAGGCTATTGTTATTTTTAGTAAGGCTGTTATCGATTAATTTAAATTAAATCGTTAACTTTTGAAAAATTAACGAATAATTGAGGGGCCGTCCATAAATGACGTCACGGGGCTATGG
>MUZC01001523.1:31272-43772 GCA_002072015.1 Radix auricularia
AATCTTTTTGGGCCCCCGGCCCCACTTGAGAGATATTTTTTTAAAACTTTTTTGCCAAACTTTGTCCACAGCGGGTACTCAGCAACTTCCCAAAGTTTCATGCTTCTACCTACACGGGAAGTCGGAGATTTAGTAATGTAAGCAAAAAAAGTTTTTGGGCCCCCGGCCCCACATGAGTTAGATTTTCAAAATTCTTTTTCGCCAATTTTCGTAGTCAGAGGGTATCCAACAACTTCCCAAAGTTTCATGATTCTACCTGCACGGGAAGTTGGAGAATTAGTGATGAATCAGTCAGTCAGTCAGTCAGTGAGTGAGTGAGGGCTTTCCCTTTTATTAGTATAGATATAAAAATTAAAAATCCCTAATTCTCCCATTCCCTATGTAGGTAGAAGCATAAACCTTTAGGAAGTTTTTGGGTACCCTTTTGCGAAAAAAAATTAGCGTAATATAATTTTAAAATTCACGCTCTTTGGGACCGGGACCTCAAAAACATGTTTTTTCTAAATATGTGCTATATACAAATTGAAAAGCACTATTTTTCTAATTTCCAAAATGCAGCAAAGCGCGGGCAAATTGCTAGTAATCTATAAACAATTATATCAGAACAAGGTAGCAAAATCTAACAAAAGGGCCTAAATGAACAAATAAACTAACATATTTTCAACTAGAAAAGTGTCAACTATTAAGAATAAGGAACAAATAAATGAAAAATATTTCATTTATGGAAAAAAACTAATCGAAACTAAAAATGCAAAATACTTACGGGTCAGTGGCGTAGCTAGGGGGGCGAAGGGGCGGTCCGCCCCGGGTGGCACTCATCTAAAGGGCGGCATTTGTGGGCATTTGAAAAATAAAGCCCTTCCGACAGCCGCAAATTTTCTTTTGAAGGGGAAAACCAAGATGAAACAAAAATATTCTTAATTTCGAGTCTTAATTAATGGATTCACGCAACATTCGTTTGATTACATAGTGGTTGTTATAACAAACGCAAACCTATTTTTTGTGTGGAATTTCGAAATGCGCAGAATGATGCGCTAATAAGTACCTACATGACATGGTGGTTCAAATATTGTGTAATTTATATTACTGCTTCAGTTTTAGAAAATTATTTTAAGGCAGTTTAACTTGCTAAAAATTAAATTTATTTTGTTTTTATTGCATTAAAGTAGCACGTATGTGTTTTTCCATGAACATTCGGTTATTCTTTAAACATTCTACGCCTATCAAATGAAAGTAATGTGTAAATAATTTGAATTGGTCTATTTAATGGAAAATTATTAAGATTAAGCCCAAAACATGAAAATATTCAAATTTCTCCTTTAATAAATATCGCAATAGCATAAATAATTTCGAAAAGACATAATTAACAATTTCAAGATTTTTTGAAAAATTGACATCTGAAAAAGTAACAAGTAAAACGAGATTTGATGCTGGAACTTTACTCTTATCGATGCAATATTTTTCTTTGCTATAGAATCAATTTATGGAAAAACATTTTTAAAATAATAATACTTCAAACCCATTTCATTGAACAAATTTAGGGGCCGTCCATAAAGTGCGTCACGCTATTTTTGACCATTTTAACTCCCCCCTCCTCCCTGTCACAAACTGTCACAAATCTTGGACCCCCCCCACCTAAAGTACACCACACTTTCGTACAAAAATAGTTTTTAAATTATCAAAATAATTAAAATTTAACATAAAACAGCATGACGTCACACATGGCCAGACACCCCCTCCCCCTTGTCACAAGCTGTCCCACTTTCTTACACCCCCTCCCCCCTATGGAGCGTGACGTACTTTATGGAGGTCCCTTAATGCGCTAATACAGAACGCTGTTATAGTTATAGTTTATAGAGAGTTGACGATATCAACTGACGCTGAGTTAGAAGGATTGAGAGTATGAGTGAAGAAAATTCAGGAGACGGGGTTCTATCTTTAGAGCAAGTCGTACAACAAGAATTGTTTTTATCATAAATATATTATTATAAAAGAAAATAATAGAACGCGCTGATCAGTTGCATGTCCTTAAAGACAATATTCGTGTATAATACCATGTAACCTACTGATTGAAAAATGTTATAAAATTAATTTCTTTTTTATTATTGATAAAGAACATTTCAATATTGAACGAAAAGGTTCCAGGTTTTTATGGCTGTAGACAGGGCCTGGCTTAGCATTTGCGGGGCCTTCTGCTGCTTATTATGCGAAAAGGAATGCGTCCAATTTGAGTAAGGATAATAAGTGAAAATTAAGATAGGTGGGGCATATGAAAGCGTGAATCCACTGCGGCAGAATAGGTGGCAGTGGCTTAAGACCAGCCCTGGCTTTACCTACACTACTAGAAGAGGCACTATGTTATAAAAAGGAGGGGGGAATGTCCCCTAGATCTATTAAAATATATACAACAGTATAGATTGGAAAATTCTTTACCCAACATAATACTTGTGCTAAGAATGATTTCAACAATTGCTATAAGTGTATCTAGTTGTGATTTGTGAAAGGAGTTTCTCCAAACTGAAGATAATATAAAAAATTATTTTCGTTCTACAATGAGTTATTTAAGACTAAATCACTACAAAATCTTGGAATATTGTCCATAGAACAAGATATTACAAATAATTTAAGTTTTCATAACATAATACACAATTTCTCTACTATGAAAGTTTGGGAAGTAATTTTTAAATATGTTCACATACTAATGTATACAATTTCTTTGTTTATATTTTAAAAAAGCATATATTTATAAATATTTTTTTAAACTCGTAAAAAAACAACAGTTTTTTAAAACTCTAAATCCTTTAAATACGAAACATAGCTATGAGGATGTACCTTATAACCCGCAGGGTAAAACAATACGAAAATACGAAATTCTAGTTATGTCTCGTAGATCTATACCATTTTTAATGTGATGCGCACCAATCGTGAATATATTTAAAAAATGTATTGACAATATAATGCGCACCTCATTGCGTGATAAAAAAGGTTGTTGAACATAATATGCACCACAACACTATATCTAAAAAAAATTAACATGATATAAAGAGATAAATAAAATAATTTACAAATTCAATAATTCAATTTCTGTCCATTCGATCATTCTGAAATTTTGACACATCTTTTTTTTATCATTGGCATGAGTCTGCCTGCAAAATTTCAGCTCACTAGCTTACGAGAAAGTGGGTTAAAAATCGATTCAATTTTTTTACGGCAGGCACGCACGCACGGTCGGTCGCACAAGCTCAGACACCATAAGTTAATATAAAGGATTTAAAAATAAGAGCATATTTTTAAATGTAATCTTCTTTTTGCTGTAAATTTGGTTTATGTCTTGTATCATTTGGGGGGGGGGGGCTTCAAACTCAAATAACTTTTATGTGGCCTTTAAAAAGAGAATTTTGTTTTTTTTAATGTGTACAAATATGCGGCCTCTTTTATTAATGCTTACATAAACATGGCATGGAATGGTTAACATATTCCCCACTTTTTACTTTTTCAATGTAATTGTTTCAATTAAAATTATTTATTAATGTTGATTTATTTATAAAAACCATCATACGATTGATTTAAGTGGCCATCCTTAAATGAATACACGCAATTTTAGCTGATTTTCACCCCCTGACCTTGGTTACACGTGGTCACAAAAACTTAGACCCCTTCTTCAACGTGACATCACAAATGTCGCCCCCCCCCTGCCATAAAAGCCATATTTTCTATTTGAAAATGAGCAGGTTTACACTCTATTTTTTGTCATTTAAATATTTTTAGTGTAAGGCTGCACTCTAGTACCGTAACACCCGTGAAGCCTTGTAAAAATTCATTAAATAAAGTGCAATCATATAGGGAACTTTTATTTAACGTTGCGCGTTTTAATGTGACTTCAGATGTGGGACACCCTTTTCTCCCCCACCCTATGTGTGACGTCATTTATGGACGTCCCTTAAAAGGGCGGCAAATTGGAGACTGCCCCGGCGGCAAAAGCCATAGCTACGCCACTGTTACGGGTCATAATAAAAAGAAACTATCATGGAATCCTCATGTCAATGACGTTAATCAAAAAAGTAAACTAGTTTAATAAGGATATATCAAACTAAAATGCTACCTCACCCTGGTGAGACCTATACTAAACAAAGAGTAAAGTAGTAATAATACGTAAAGCAAGTAATTCTAATTTATAAATTCAAAACAAAATAACTTATTATAACCATAAGAATAAAAACATCTTTTTTATTCCGTATGCAAAAATACAATTTCTCGTTTTTGCAGACCGAATTTCTGGCATGGAATGGATTCTTGGAGAAACAAAGAAAACCAACCTTTTATATAAATATTAAAACTCCAAGAATCCAAGACAAAACACGAACCAAAGATAAGCGAAGGATGCAAAAATCTTCTGCACAGAAGAATAGTATTTAGTTAAAGCTGTATACATAATGAAAAATATGATTAGTAAAATATGGTGTATTTATTTATTTTTATTTTTAAAAATTCTCTTTTAGATATTTTGTATTCGATCTACATATTAGTTCTGGTTACTTAATTGGCAATCTCTGACAAACACCCAAATCTATCGTGACGGTGAAAAAAAGAGGTTACAAAGTCTATGTTTTTATCGTTTAGTTAATTTGGCAGAGCTCTATTTTAAATAATATTGTAAACCAATCAGTAAAAAAAGTTATTTTAAAAACATTTATTTACCATTTTAAATGTATTTTTCCTTCATATAATCTCTAATGATTTGAACGAGAGCAACATTTTTAGGCAGTTGTTCAACCAGAAGTGAGGGAAAAATTAGTCAATAGATTTATTCCGCAGAAACATATACATTTGTAAGGGAAAATATACATAAAATACATTTTTTTGCAATTAACAAAAATGGAAGTTAACAGCGAGATGCTATTTTCACCATAAGATAAAATCAAATTCTGTTTAGTATAAATTAATTTATTTCATAAAAAATTTGGGTCGCCTATTGGAAATAAATCATCAATGGGAGTATGTAGATAAAAAAGTAAAACTATCAGTTACATCATCAAACTTTGAAATACTTACGGATGGAATAGCAAAGAACAAAGCAGAAAAAATACATGAGGCAAATAAAATTTTAACTTGGAAATACAACACACAAAGATAATCTTTACAATCCTTTGATAGACGTAAGGAAAGATACCCAACACATATTGCATATGCATTGAAAAGGCACATTCAAATATCATTCTTCTCGTCTTAATTCGGGCGTGGTTTTTATTGTATGATCACATCAACAACAAATCAACAGAGACTCAACATTATAAACTCTCGTAAAAATTTAAGAATAGAAATACACTCAGATAAGCGTAAGACGCTTAATGTTCTGTAGAAGGAATGTCTCTAATATAAAAGAAATGTTACCTTCGCATTTAAAAGTTGCTATAGAACAATTTGAGACAAAAAGTTAACCAAATGCATTTTCAAAGCTCAACATATTCATCGATTTATAAAAATAATTGCTTTTCAAAAAATATGTTAATAAAATGTATTCCTTGCTTGAGTACTTGAAATTTAACTCTCTACACTCTGCCAAAAATGTTCTCTTATTGTTATAAATTTTATCGTATGTTAATTGAAGCAGGCTGAGAAGTAGGTATATTATTCTCCCCCAATTAGGAAATCAGTTGTAAGAAATTGTGCACAATTTTTCAAAAATTTTGTGTTATCATATTACTGATATTGACTTTAAAAATGACTTAACATGGCTTGAAAAAAAAAATGACTGGTATTTCATGTAAATAAGTGGAACAATATCTCGTCTCATTATTAAGTTGTTTTTTTAAATTACAAAATCATTGAATTTATGGGGTCTTAATTTCGAAAATGAGCTGGATACCACCCTGTTGCTAACAAATGATTTCAAAATAATAGGAACTATTGAATATTTGAAAAAAATTCAAAACAGAAAAACAATCATTCAATATTTGATTCGTCCTGTGGTAGCTTATCTTTGGATACGAATGTAACGTTTTTAACGGTGGAGTAGAAAATTTTAGAGTTGATACTCTGTAGTAATATTTGATAATAACGCCTCTATTAAACTCGTAAGTTTCGTAAAAATTTAGATAAATAGGTAAATATATTTTTTTTAAATTTAAATTTTAACTCAAATATAACTTCTAATACAAAACATTTTGATAAAAACAGTATAAACTGGTGTCCACAGGCTCTGGCGCAACTCGCAAAGTGAATGGAGATCATATCGATAACCTGTCTCTAAAATAAATATAATGAAAATACTTTCATGACAATAGTCTGGTTCATTAAGCTCTTTAAAAAATTCTTAGAACGGATAACTCGAAAATTATTCAACATCAAATAATCTCATTCGCGCATAGAAACTAAGAACATGGTTTTCTTCTTCTTCTTTTTTTTTTTACTCTTGTAGAAGAAATATTAAATATCAAATTTCTTTAAAATTAAATTTTATTTTAAACTGACAAAAAAATCATTGCCAGATTGGGTGTTGCATTTTGTGGTTTTGAACTTGGGATTGAATTTAGACCATTTTTGCAGTTTTGAAATCCAATATTCTTCTCTATTTGCAATACAATCTGCATTTGTATTGTTTAAATTGTTTTAAAATCTATTTCATAGTTTTCATCTGTATTATTATCATGATTGAAATCGTCACCACGGTCATTTAGTATCCATTCTCTTATACCTAGAAGAATATCTTGAAATGTTTCTTCTCATTTTTGCCACACGGTTTTCATTAGCCCCACTTTCCGTTTGTCTTTGTTATAATAATTTTTCTCCAAAAATCACTATTGCAATGGTAGAAAATAAATTTAACTTAGCCAGAAATTCTTTGTGTGCATCATTAAGCTCTTCAATGACACTCCATTCTCGAAATGTTTGTCAACTTCTTCTATTTTGGTATAAAGTATATTTGGATATCTATCAAGAAATGTTTTTTTAGTCCTACCAACATACTTAATGTTACAGTTAGCGCACATCTTTAAATACACTATTTGATGTTATTTGTAATGATGTTTGTTTGGACATAATTTTATAATTCGATACATGGTGGTAATTTTTATACACTTCCCAACTTTTTATCTCTTCCCTTAATTGCTGGTTGAAGCCAGATATGTTTTATTTTTATTTTTTTTACAGGATCCGGATAATTTTTCATTAAAATTTGCCGGATCCGTATTGCTGATCCAGATATCTCCACATTTAAGTATAAAAGCTGAGAGGGTTTACTTTACAAATTTATATCTAGTGATTAATAATATATATATATATTATCCAAAAAATTCATAGTATCTACAATGTTGGTTTTCGACACTAAATGTCTACGATGAACGTGGGGCGGGCGCTTAAGAGGTTTTGCTTATGCAGCTCACTAATTCTTTCACTTATATATCTCTTTTTTGACCTCTAAATTATAAATCATTAATTTTTTTATAAATTTTTAATGTATTTTCTTCTTTTCAGCCCACTTAATGACTGGCGTGTGGCCCGTGCATGTACTACATAAAAAGTTACAAAGTTTCATGCTCCTTCCTATACAGTAAATAGAAGAATAAATGATTTGCATTTTTAAAAAGCTCATGTAAGGAAAAAAAACTTTTTTGGTCCCCATTATTTTGGCCCCCTTACCCCCATGATTAACATTCTCAAAATGATTGTACTCAAAAACTTCCTAAAGTTTCATGCTTCTACCTATGTGGGGCATGGGAGAATAGGTGATTTTCAGTTTTTAAATTGGGCCCCCGGCCCACCAGTAAAGGAAATTTTAAAAATTATTTCACCTGCTAGCATCGTGAAAATGTATTTATCAACTCCCCAACGTTTTCCCACTCGGCAAATAGGAGAATTGGTGATTTTCAATTTTTATATAGCTCATATAATGAAAAAATTGTTTTAAAAAAATTTCAAAAGTTTCAGGATTCTTCTTGCACCTGAAATAGAAGAATTATTGATTTTCAATTCGTATTTTAGGCCCCGGCCCCCATGAGTGTGAATTTCAAAAAAAAAATTCGTTAATTTTCATCGTAGGAGGGTACCTAACAACTTTCCAAAGTTTCATGCTTCTACCTACACGGGAAATAGAAGAATTAGTGATTTTTAATTTGTTTAATGCTAGTATAAGGAAATAATGTTTTTAGGGCCCTGGCCCCCACGAGTGTGAATTTCAATTTTTTTCGTTAATTTTCGTTGTTAGAGGGTACCCATCAACTTCCTACAGTTTCATGCTTCTACCTCGACGGGAAGTTGGAAAAATAGATTTTCGTCGTAAGATGATACCCAACAAACTTTTCGACGTTTCATGCTTGTACCTACACGAGAAATAGAAGAATTAGTGATCTTCAATGTGGATGTAGCTGATATAAGGACGAAAATGTTTCAGTTTAAATTTCCCTAATTTTTGTTGCTAGATGGTACTATCAACTTCCCAAAGTTTCATGCTTCTACCTGCACGGAAAGTTGGAGCATTAGTGACGTTGAAAAAAAAAAGTTTTTGGGTCCCCGACCCCACATGAGGGAGATTTTTACAATTCTTTTTCACCAATTATCATAGTGAGAGTGTACCCAACAACTTCCTAAAGTTTCATGCCTCTACCTACACGGGAATTTCGAGAATTAGTGATGAATCAATCAGTCAATCAGTCAGTCAATCAGTCAGTCAGTGAGGGCTTTCCCTTTTATTAGTATAGATTGGAGGCGGAAGCCTGTAGGAGACTGAGGGAAAATAGCTATCCATGACGCACAGAAAATTGCCTTTTATTACAAAGGATGATTAATTTACCATTTGTCTGGTGTTTTAATTTCAGTTATTAAACTAAATGGGTTACTCTTGTTATTAATTTGTGTATAGTCTAATGTGTTAGGGATGTCAATGTTGTTATAAAAAAGGAAATCTGCCCGGGTACCGTCCAAAATTTTGAGCCTAAGTATCCGCTCGAAAAGCAGCATAATTTTCGACCACAGCCGGTGCCACGAAATAAAGTCTCCCCAAAAATAAAGTCTCCCCCACGAACTCGTGGCCTAGTTGCAACTAATGAAATCGGAAACTGCATTTTGAAATTTAGAAAAATTGAAAAAAATCAACTCTTTGAAGTTAAATCTAGTTACAGAGGTAAATTACTAAACTTTTAGGATAGTTTAACCAATCAACATAGTGGATTTATGTGTTAGTAAATTTAATAATCTAAATTAATTCGCATTGGTAAGTCTAATTACAGTAATAAGATAACTTATGTTTATTTTGAAATGTTATCCCATGGGTTAATACTAAGGTTTACTTTTGTATCGTCTGATTCTAATGGAAAGCTAGAACAGATAAAACACACCACCAAAAGAAACAAAAAATCTGAAGTTTTGACGCTTTAGTTATATTTTAAGAGAAACACGTATTCATATAATACAACGTGATTAAATTCAACACATCCTGTTCCAATTAAATCGATTCTTTCAAGTCTAAACAAGGTTATATGCAGTGTCAAGCAAAAAATCAATAATCGGTTCCAGACTCCTGTTTGGGCAGGATCGAACAATTTGAACAATAGTTAAATTTTAGTTTTCTAGTTAATGATATTTTTTAACATAAGAACAGTTTAAGTATAACATCAGAAAGTTTGAATTATTTCTTGACAAAAACGCAAAAAACTTACTTACATAAAATCAAACCTCAACCACAATACACAAATATATTAAAACACACTAACACACTCACATACCCTCAGTAAAACATGCAATTACTCCGAAAAAGAAATACAAGGCACAAGGCTGTAAAACGAGACACACTCATAAAATCATGTGCACTACATTTTATTCAGAAAATAGTTAATGTTCATTAATATAGAAAGCTTTACTAGCGAAGTAAGTTTATATTAAACTGTAAAATAATTTACTTGGTAAATCAAGAAGAGATACTTGTGTTACGTTTTCAATTCCTTTTCTAAATAAGGGAACAACGCAAAACGAATTAATATTTGTTATAGTAGACTATAAGTGTTTAATGCTTACTCTTCTTCCTTAATAATATTTTAGAAATTATGATGATAATGAGGTAAACGATCCCGCTTCACTAGTTACCAACACTAACAGAATACTTTTACATAAGTTTGAGCATTATTTATCATGAAGATTTAAAAAATGTTTTTCTAATTTGTAAAAATTCCTCTAATACAAAATTGTATCTTTTTTTACAAAAAATAAAATCAAAACCAAACACACAATTGACAGGATGTTAGCAAATTGACTAACCTTCCCTATCAGAATCATAAGCTGCATCACCATCACCAAAATCCCCTTTTCCTTTTTTTCTGTTTCACAACATAAAACAATCCCTGACTAATCAAACTTTTTGTATGATCAAATGTGTCGCAATAAATGTAAGTTTTTTTGGTTAACTGATAATGACAAGTACTGCTGGGGAAAACATTAGCAAAGAGGAAGAAGAGAAATTTAGCAAGTATTAAGTCTTAGCTGTGGGGCTCACAGAAACGTGCAGTCTAGAAGTAAAAGAAATCAAAAACAGCACAGTCAAAGCTAACTTGACAGTCGATGACATTTTAAAGCTGCTTTCTTTTGTTAGAAGGAATAAAAACAAGAAGAAAACATCAAATGCTCCAAACCTGACAAACTTGGTCAGTGGAGAAGAGTTTAGAGAAGAATTATAAAATATCACTTAAACCATAAGTTTAAGAATTTCATAGGAATAACTGTGTGTGTGTGTTTGTGTGTGTGTGTGTGTTTGTGTGTTTGGTTGTGTTTGTGTGTGTGTTTGTGTGTGTAGGTGTTTGTGTGTGTGTTTGTGTTTGTGTGTGTGTGTGTGTGTGTTTGTGTGTGTGTGTGTGTGTGTTTTTTGCAACTTCTTCACAAAATATAACCTCCTCAAGAACTCCCCATTGGTAAGTAAAACTGCTTTAGAAGTCAAGTAATTTGTTATTTAAAGGTTGTCTAGAAAATTTATGGTATTACGATCTTACGCTTAACAATATCACAGCACTAACCACATGGTCATTTTTTCCAACCATAAGTTTAAGGATCTCATAGGAATAACTGTGTGTTTGTGTGTGTATGTGTGTTTTTGTGTGTGTGTTTGTGTTTGTTTGTGTGTGTGTGTGTATGTGTGTTTTGTAACTTCTTCACAAAATAGAACCTCATGAAGAACTCCCCACTGGTAAGTAAAACTGCTTTAGAAGTCAAGTAATTTGTGATTGAAAGGTTGTCTAGAAAATTTCTTTTCTGTACGCTCTTACGCTTAACAATATCACAGCTCTAACCGCATGGTCATTTTTTCCATCCATAAGTTTAGGGATCTTATATATCACAGCACTAACCGCATGGTCATTTTTTTCAAACCATAAGTTTAAGGATCTCAGAGGAATAACTGTGTGTGTGTGTGTGTGTGTTTTGTGTGTGTATGTGTGTGTATTTGTGAGTGTTTGTGTGTGTGTATTTCAGTTTAAAGATCTCATAGGAATAACGGTGTGTGTGTGTATGTGTTTGTGTTTATGTGTATGTGTGTGTATTTTCTAGACAACCTTTAAATAACTAATAACATGATTCTAAAGTAGTTGTACCTTCCATGGAGAGTTATTAAAGAGGTTCTATTTTGTGAAGAAGTTTCAAAAAACACAAACACACACACACATACACACACATACACACATACACAAACACACAAACACAAACAAACACAAACACACAAACACACACACACACAAACACACACACACAGTTTTTCCTATGAGATCCTTAAACAGAAACACACACACACACAAACACACACACACACACAGTTATTCCATTGAGTTCCTTAAATTTATGATTTGAGAAAATGACCATGTGGTTAGTGCTGTGATATTGTTAAGCGTAAGAGCGTACATACCAAAAATTTTCTAGACAACGATTACATAACAAATTACTTGATTTCTAAAGCAGTTGTACTTACCAATGGGGAGTTCTTCAGGAGGTTCTCTTTTGTGAAGAAGTTGCAAAACACACACACACATACACACACTCGCAAACACACACACACACACGCACACACACACACACGAACGCACACAAACACATAAACACACATAAACACACACAAACGCACGTACACAAACACACACACACGCACGCACACAAACACACATACACACACACACGCACGCACACAAACACACACACATACGCACGCACACACACACACACAAACACACACATACACATCCACAAACACACATACATACACACAAACACACACACACAAACAAACACACACACAGTTATTCCTATGAGATCCTTAAACTTATGGTTGGAAAAAATGAACATGCGGTATTGTTAAGCGCAAGAGCGTACATATCAGAAATTTTCTAGACAACCTTTAAATTACAAAATACTTGACTTCTAAAGCAGTTTTACTTACTAATGGGGAGTTGTTCAGGAGGGTATATTTTGTGAAGAAGTTGCAAAAAAAACACACACACACACACAAACACATACACACACAAACACACACA
>MUZC01001523.1:48772-52080 GCA_002072015.1 Radix auricularia
GAAGTTGCTAAAAACACACATACACAAAAACACATACACAGACACACAAAAAAACACACACACACAAACAAACACAAACACACGCACACACACAAACACACACAAACACACACATACACACAACCAAACACACAAACACACACACAAACACACACACATACAGTTATTCCTATAAGATCCTTAAACTTATGGTTGGAAAAAATGACCATGTGAAATTGTTGAGCGTAAGATCGTAATTACCAGAAAATTTCTTGACAACCTTTCAATAACAAATTACTTGACTTCTAAAGCAGTTTTACTTACCAATGGGGAGTTCTTCAGAAGGGTATATTTTGTGAAGAAGTTGCAAAAACACACACATAAAAGAAACACATACACACACAAACACACACAAAAACACACACACACACACAAAAACACAAAAACACACACACACACACACAAAAACACAAAAAACACACATACACAAACACACACACACAGTTATTCCTATGAGAATCTTAAACTTATGGTTTGAAAAAATGACATGCTGTTAGAGCTGTGATATTGTTAAGCGTAATACCAGAAATTTTCTAGACAACCTTAAAATAAATTACTTGACTTCTAAAGCACATTTACTTACCAATGGGGAGTTCTTCAGGAGGGTAAATTTTATGAAAAAGTTGCTAAAAACCCACATACACAAAAACACACACACATACACACAACCAAACACACAAACACACACACAAACACACACACATACAGTCATTCCTAATAGATCCTTAAAATTATGGTTGGAAAAATGACCATGCGGTTAGTGCTGTGATATTGTTAAGCGTAAGAGCGTACATACCAGAACTTTTCTAGACAACCTTTAAATAACAAATTACTTGACTTCTAAAGCAGTTTTACTTACTAATGGGGAGTTTTTCAGGAGGGTATATTTTGTGAAGAAGTAGCAAAAAACACACACACACACAAAACACATACACACACTAACAAACACACACACACAAACAAACACAAACACACACACAAAAACATACACACAACCAAACACACAACCACACACACAAACAAACACACACACACAGTTATTCCTATGAGAAGCTTAAACTTATGGTTTGAAAAAATGACCATGCTGATAGTGCTGTGATATTGTTAAGCGTAATACTAGAAATTTTCTAGACATACAAATAACAAATTACTTGCCTTCTAAAGCACTTTTACTTACCAATGGAAAGTTCTTCAAGAGGGTATATTTTATGAAGAAGTTGCTAAAAACACACATACACAAAAACACATACACATACACAGACACACAAAAAAACACACACACACACAAACAAACACAAACACACGCACACACACAAACACACACAAACACACACATACACACAACCAAACACAAACACACACACAAACACACACACATACAGTTATTCCTATAAGATCCTTAAACTTATGGTTGGAAAAAATGACCATGTGACATTGTTGAGCGTAAGATCGTAATTAAAAGAAAATTTCTTGACAACCTTTCAATAACAAATTACTTGACTTCTAAAGCAGTTTTACTTACCAATGGGGAGTTCTTCAGGAGGGTATATTTTGTGAAGAAGTTGCAAAAACACAAACATAAAAGAAACACATACACACACAAACACACACAAAAACACACACACAAATAAACACAAAAACACACACACACATACACACACACACAAACAAAAACACAAACACACACATACACAAACACACACACACAGTTATTCCTATGAGAAGCATAAACTTATGGTTTGAAAAAATGACATGCTGTTAGAGCTGTGATATTGTTAAGCGTAATACCAGAAATTTTCTAGACAAACTTAAAATAAATTACTTGACTTCTAAAGCACATTTACTTACCAATGGGGAGTTCTTCAGGAGGGTAAATTTTATGAAAAAGTTGCTAAAAACACACATACACAAAAACACACACACACATACACAGACACACACAAAAACACACACACACACAAACAAACACAAACGATTGCACACACAAAAACACACACAAACATACACATACACACAACCAAACACACAAACACACACACAAACACACACACATACAGTTATTCCTAATAGATCCTTAAACTTATGGTTGGAAAAATGACCATGCGGTTAGTGCTGTGATATTGTTAAGCGTAAGAGCGTACATACCAGAACTTTTCTAGACAACTTTTAAATAACAAATTACTTGACTTCTAAAGCAGTTTTACTTACTAATGGGGAGTTTTTCAGGAGGGTAGATTTTGTGAAGAAGTTGCAAAAAACACACACAAAAAAAAAACACATACACACACAAACACACACACACACAAATAAACACAAACATACACACACAAACACATACACACAACCAAACACACACACACACAAACAAACACACACACATACAGATATTCCTATGAGAAGTTTAAACTTATGGTTTGAAATGACCATGCTGTTAGTGCTGTGATATTGTTAAGCGTAATACCAGAAATTTTCTAGACAACCTTTAAATAACAAATTACTTGACTTCTAAAGCACTTTTAATTACCAATGGAAAGTTCTTCAGGAGGGTATATTTTATGAAGAAGTTGCTAAAAAGACACATACACAAAAACACACACACATACACAGACACACAAGAAAACATACACACACACACACACAAACAAACACAAACACACGCACACACACAAACACACACAAACACACACATACACACAACCAAACACACAAACACACACACAAACACACACACATACAGTTATTCCTATAAGATCCTTAAACTTATGGTTGGAAAAAATGACCATGTGACTTTGTTGAGCGTAAGATCGTAATTATCAGAAAATTTCTTGACAACCTTTCAATAACAAATTACTTGACTTCTAAAGCAGTTTTACTTACCAATGGGGAGTTCTTCAGGAGGGTATATTTTGTGAAGAAGTTGCAAAAACACACACATAAAAGAAACACATACACACACAAAAACACACACAAATAAACACAAAAACACACACACACACATACACATACACACACACAAAAACACAAACAAACACATACACAAACACACACACACAGTTATTCCTATGAGAATCTTAAACTTATGGTTTGAAAAAATGACATGCTGTTAGTGCTGTGATATTGTTAAGCGTAATACCAGAAATTTTCTAGACAACCTGAAAATAAATTACTTGACTTCTAAAGCACATATACTTACCAATGGGGAGTTCTTCAGGAGGGTAAATTTTATGAAAAAGTTGCTAAAAACACACATACACAAAAACACACACACA
>MUZC01001523.1:103115-116117 GCA_002072015.1 Radix auricularia
AACACCACTTTAAAAAGAACATTACCATTAAAAAACATTGCAAAGTTTAACAGAGTGGTTACTGACCTATTAGTAAGTGATTATGCAATCCCAAAAAGAGAGTTTTCCAAATCAAACAGGAAAAGTAGTCTTAACCCGGATATCACCATTGTTCTTCATAGCGAAGTTGACAGCATACAAGGCGCAAGTGTCAAGATGTTGACACAAATTTACTCACAAAATAATATTTCCCGGAAAACGAAACGATGAAATTATATTGAAAAATGGACTATTTCGACTTATGCATGTTCGTTTTGTGTTAGACAAGCAAATAATCATACAGAGAACGCTTAATGAATGCCGATTATAGAGACTTATTTTGATGACATATGTGTGCATACAGAGGATTGGGAAAAACATATTAAGACAACGACGTAACATTGGGGGCTACCGTCTGGGATTACTGTGGACCAAGGCAGACAAAAACAACAACTCAGGTATCCGGTTTGCACTAGATCTCATACTACTCCCATCAAGGTTTGTAGTGTATCGCTTCGCAACGTGGACAGTGAACTACACATTCCGTGTGCTGTCGCCGTGAGTCATCACAACGTGGNAGCATACAAGGCGCAAGTGTCAAGATGTTGACACAAATTTACTCACAAAATAATATTTCCCGGAAAACGAAACGATGAAATTATATTGAAAAATGGACTATTTCGACTTATGCATGTTCGTTTTGTGTTAGACAAGCAAATAATCATACAGAGAACGCTTAATGAAATAGTGTTTCGTACGACATAGCATTTCTCTAGTGGTAATTTACTCTATTAGAAAATATTTATAAATCGAATTTTGAATTTAAAAAAAAGTCTTGTAGCTTACTCCATTCAAGTATTTGGAATCGTCCGACAATAACTAATGTGACATGGATAGAAAGGTGGATTCTTTGTGCCTTTGAAAAATATGACTTTCCAACACGTCAAAATTTACACAACCCTGCATTCATGGTCATTTCCATTAATAGTTTGTATTTGTATGAACTTCATATAAGGTCTCACGTATCAAACTTGACATACCTTTCAATTAACCATCATTTTGATTGGTTACAGCTGTAAGAAAATCGTAGTTCTTTTTCTGTTTATAGGTCAAACAACTTTATTTAGCACAGGACCTGAAAATCGCTTCTACATTGTTCTTTTTTTTCAGTATTAATGATTTTAAAAAATATAATTTTATTATTTTTACGCTAAACCTTCCGCGGACCTCCTAACGTTGTTCAGGGACCCCAAATCAATTTATAAGTTTCCACGGACCCCCTGAACGGTTCCGTGCACCCCAGGGGGTCCGCAGGTACCACTTTGGGAACAACTGTTCTAGCTGTAAGTTAAGATCATCAAAAAAAATATTTAAAAAAAAAACTTTTCTGCTCTGATTTTTATGTTTAAAGGCAATGATAATGCTAAATGTGTAGTGTCATAATGGTACTCATTAATATTTTTTGCAGCAAAAGGAAAAGTTACTTTTCACCAACTAGACCAGCCAAAAAGCAAAAATTGTCCGAGGTATTTCATGTTATATTAATTCTATGAAAGTTCTGATTATAATATTAGCGTAACTAACACAATATTATTAGCGTAGCTAACACAATAGATTATAGTAATCATTTCTGTTGCAAACGGTCCATCTTAACATATTATTTTTACGTATTAGTTGGTCCATGGTGTATGTCTAGTCTTGGATTTTTATAACAGCTTTAAATGTTGATGAATCATTGTTTTCCTTGGGCAAAAATTTCTATACATTTGTAAAGTTTGTTATTGTATGTTTTATCCTATATCTTATTGAGGCTTGAATTAGTTTATCTTTGTGTTGTATTTCCTAGTTAGAATTAATTGCCTTATGTATTATTACTACATTGCTCTTCGTTTTGATTTTCACATTTTAATTATTTAACAAATGGTGTTACTCTTGTCAGTTTTGAATATCCTTAAGTAATGAATCCGTCAGCTCTTTCTTGAATTTGTTCTAGTTTATCAATGTTTTCTTTGGATGATGGGTCCTGTTCAGAAAATGTATATTCTCTTTGTCATTTAAGAAGAAAGATTAACAAATTTGGTGTCCTCATTCTTTGAATTGCAAGTACAATATTTGTGTAAGAATAATAGGATCTTTCTGTAATTTCTTGATTAAATCGGCTTTGGGATATAGCATTATAAAGATAATTGGAGGCTGAATATTATTTTCTCCAATTCCTTTTTTCTGAATTTAAGTTATATAAGTATAATGTTATTAGTTGAGTTATATTAAGTTAACCATGTTAAAATCACTTAGAAAAAATATTTCTTCCCAGTTTTTTTACTTAAGTAACGTTTATGACATCATTTCTGGTATGTTTACTCTAACAGTTTTCCCAAAGTAATGTAAGAAAAAAAGCATAATTTTCCTTAGAAGTAACCTAAAGCAGTAAATTTGTTTTTAAATAAATTGCATTCTTTTAAGCCCTTTCTTAACCAAGTAGGCTTATAGCCTAGATTCATCCCACAAATTTTGCCAAGTATCTAGTTTTACCAACTTACATTAGTTAAATTCCCAAAAACATATTGTCATAGTTGTTTTTTTAATTCTCCTTATTCAGGTTGAAAAACAATTCAAGCACGTCTTACGTTCGAACTTCCAACAGGATGGTGACAACAGATTGTGTGATGGATTTTGCTTGGCCACTTACTATAAATTCAAAACTTTTGAAGGCGCATTAAGCATTCTGGAAAATCGGTTGAGACAAGTTTACCAAGTGCCAAACACTGAAATGTTCAAGTCTTACTTTTGGAACTTAATTGAATACCGGAAAGAGTTGGCCGAAGTAAAAAAACCGATGAGACTCCTTTTGAAGAGTTATTTGGAATCGGATTTGCATAAGCAATCCTTGATACTGGCCCAAACAACCAAAGAACTTAAAAAGTCACAAGCATTATTAGGTCAAAAAACTGTGACATTCAATGAACAGAAGAAACGCAATCAGAGAGTATTGGAAGACCTCAGAAACCACAAAAAAATGTGGTAAAAAAAAAAAGAAAAACCACAGGATGTGCGCGTGTGTGTGTATGCGCGTGTCTGTGTGTGTGTGTGTACGCGCGTGTGTGTGCGTGTGCGCGCGCGTGTGTGTGTTCGCGCGTCTGTGTGTGTGTATGTGCGCGCGTGTTTGTGTGTGTGTGTGTGCGTGCATCTGGAGTGAGGAACTAGTAATAGCCGAGGTAATTGCGTTTCTTCTGTTCATGAACCATTATTATAGAGAGGCACACATTGAGGGCGATCGCTCCTTGCCCATAGAGTCAATACCAATAAGCCTTTAACACAAACGGTTGTGCGATTCAACAAAATTCAAGTATGCAAAATGAGAGTTCAGTGATTAATCATACTATCAGAAGTAGGTCCACAAACCAAATCATCAATGTTAAAGTATAGTAATGTTATTTAGCTTCAAAAATATAATTATAGCACAAGTACCCAAATAATGCTAAAGTCATATACAAACTCATAAATGCAAAGTCCAAATTTCCATACAAATCAAAATTATCTAAGTTCCACATAAAATCATAGTCACTCTCATGTTCGTTTAAGCATATCAAAAGTCAATTTCGGTTAAATGTTGTGTTCGTGTTCGTCAGGTACTTACAACAGGTACAAAGAGTTTCTCCCCTGTGCCCTTTTAAGCATGTGCCGATTCCTGTTCGAGGCATATCTATGCTATGAGAAAAATTCTTGAGAATTGAATGAGCAATATTCAGCATGTCAGCATACTCTCACATATAACAGGCCACACATACCTAACAGTTGGCTTACCTGTTAGCTTGTGGTACTCCCTGGCTCCTGTAGGTCTGACCTGCAACTTTATAATGTCTGCGGGCGTCTTAAGAGTGTGACTCAACTTGGACTTACCCTTCTTTTCTTTAACATTGACATCTCCGAACACCTGTATCTGTACTTCCCTTTTATTAGTCTGTTTTAAACTAACGCAACTTGCTGTAGAGGTATCTAAGTCATCATTCATACGTCTTAGTAAAAACTCCTTTCTTACTTTTCTAACTTTAATAACAAAACACTCTTGTTTTGATGTACGACGTGTACCGTTACAACTTGACCTATTGGATTCATCAATGGTTTGCTGCTGCCAGTGGCATGCTAAATTCACATTATCATTACATGTGATGACCTTCAGCGAAGCGTCCATCACTGTGATGTCAATTGGGTTTGCCCCAACTCCCGTTAACTCATGCAGAAATTTTGGCCTGCTTTGTTTGTCCTCCTCACAAAGACGCGACTTTTTCCGCTTGGCGAACTTTCCTTGACCCAGATCCGTTAAACTCGTTTCATTGTCCGCGGCTGGCCTTCTGATGTCTAAGGTTTCTGCCATATCGTCACCTCGCCATGTTGGCAGTAACCTCGACTTACCCCTCTTCTTTCTCTGTTTTACTTTTAACTCTTTTGTGTTTCCTAACGGCGTGACCTTTGCACTTGTGATTTGTTGTTATTAGGAAGAACTTTTAAATTTCAAATAAAATTTCTATTGACAAGTGATTCTAAAATCTAATTTTTCAAAATAAAATTTTAATTTAAATTTATCATGACTTTAAAAAAAATTGAATTTGAACATATTTAATTAAGCATTGTGCAAAAAACTGTAATCTAATTGTTTTAAAGGTTATTTATTATTTAATCCAGATCATGACATTACAATGTACAAGGAACATTTTGACTATTTACCTTTCCATTTTCTGGTGGCTCCCCATTGCCAAAAGTGCTTGCTATCATTATAACAAGTTTTTCATTTGAAAGGGATTCAACCTTATAGTTTTCCATGCAAGTAACCTGTTATATCAAAACAAAAATTCCTGTCCATGCCTTATGCACTTTGAAACATTAAGCCATCAAATAACTGATCTGATTATTTTACTTGTCATGATTACTGCTGTATGTTGATTTTCCCTTGACTTATTAAACTACAATATTCAAGTTTCAGCAATTTTGATATTTGATATTTTAGATATACAGGCGCTCCTTCTATGCAGAAGATAATTGCGTCCACAGACCATGAAAGATGATCTGTTGGCAAGTGATGCAGCGGTCACAGGCCACGGCTATAGGGGTTCCACGCATTACCCCAGCCGCCTAACTATTGTCAAGTTAGGTACCCATTCGGAGCTTTCGTGTGGATTCGAAAACACATTAACAACTCGTGTCCCACGCAAAAACTCGTGTCGCAACAACAACCCGTGTCCCACAAAACAACAACCGATATCCCACACGACAACTCGTGTCCCACATAACAACTCGTGTCACAACAACAACTCGTGGCCCTCACAACAACTCGTGTCCTACACAACAACTCGTGTCACAACAACAACTCGTGTCCCACACAACAACAACTCGTGTCACAACAACAACTCGTGTCACACACAACAACAACTCGTGTCACAACAACTCGTGTCACAACAACAACCCGTGTCCTACACAACAACTCGTGTAACAACAACAACTCGTGTCCTACACAACAACAACTCGTGTCCTACACAACAACAACTCGTGTCCCACACAACAATTCGTGTCACAACAACAACTCGTGTCCCACACAACAATTCGTGTCACAACAACAACTCGTGTCCCACACAACAACAACTCGTGTCCTACACAACAATAATTCGTGTCACAACAACAACTTGTGTCACAACAACTCGTGTCACAACAACAACTCGTGTCCTACACAACAACAACTCGTGTCACAACAACAACTCGTGTCCTACACAACAACAACTCGTGTCCCCCACAACAACTCGTGTTTCAACAACAACTCGTGTCCTACACAACAACAACTCGTGTCATATCAACAACTCGTGTCACAACAACAACTCGTGTCCCACACAACAACCACTTATGTCCCACACAGCAACAACTCGTGTCCCCCACAACAACAACTCGTGTCCCCCACAACAACAACTCGTGTCACAACAACAACTCGTGTCTCCAACAACAACAACTCGTGTCACAAAAACAACTCGTGTCCTACACGACAACAACTCGTGTCATAACAACAACTCGTGTCACAACAACAACTCGTGTCCCACACAACAACCACTCGTGTCCTACACAGCAACAACTCGTGTCTGCAAAACAGCTTGAAAAAGACAAACATCATTGTCCCAGACACACTTTCTCCTCCTACTATCGACAACGAAAACTTGTAGTTTGTGTACAGATTCACTTGTAGTCCAAAGTCTCCAATATACTGTCAATCGTGAACGAAATAACAGTATAATTGGCAAAGTCTCAAGCCAACGGAGAAAACCAAACTGTGTGTCTATTTAGCCTGCGTCATCAGTACGCTTCTATAGTGGAATGGCACATGGATCACTTATACATCCCATTAACACAAACTGAATAGCTTCCATTTAAGATACCTGCGTTGCATCCTTGGCATTAAATAACAGGGAACAGCGCCTAAAATTGAGATCCTAATGTATGCTAACACCCAAAGCATGTTCCCCATTCCTAGTGAATGACATGTAAAAACAATGAGCCCTGGCGGAATTCCCAAGGACCTACTATATGGAATGTAAGGTGTAAGGCCGATCTACGTGGCGCACAGTTGTAGCCGAGGAGCGAAGGATGGAGGAGGCAACTGACATAAGAGCTAGGAGAAGGGCTTAAACATTGGGATGCACAGAACTCGTGTGCTAAAACTGTGGTAAAAACTGTCACTCAAAGATAGGACTACAGAGCCACACAAGGCAATGCAACCCAGACCAAAAGTGATGTACCATCGTCTTGCGACTCGGAAGGATGCCTATAATCAAATTTTTAGCTAGTTTTCCTTAAAATAGATCTATTGACAACTCGATATTGTCATGTCTACGGCACGACCTTACCATGTCTATGTCATGTCATGTCTATATCAGTCTATTTCACGTCTATGTCATATCGTGTCCATGCCAATTTCATGTCCATGGCATGCCTATTTCATGTCTATGTCATGTTAAAATATGTTTAAAACCCCAAGATTTATCTTTTTAAATGAAAGTGATAGCCAATTTCTATTTTTAGGTAAATTGTGATTTGTTAAATATCGCAGTAAAAATCATTTTTAAATTAAAAAAAAAATAATAGCCAGTTGCCTCATTTTCAAGGATGAGTGACCTCAGTGAATGATATATATATATCAATTAATCGGTAAATTTTAAAAAATCGATTTAAATTATTTTAATCGATAAAATAGCACCACATCATGCTTCAGTGCATTCCGTTAATTAGTGAAAATGGAATGGATCGTCTTATCCGTATTGACTACTTGGTTGGCGTAATCTTCAATGGTCTGCAGTGTTGCAACGTCTTATCCTGAACTCCATATTACCAGATTATCCACAAACATGTCATTCTGTGACTCGAGAATGTCTGGTAGAACGTGGACGTAGGCTAGAATTAGTGTACAGCTAAGCACTGACCCCTGTGGGAGTCCGTCTTCCAGTCGTGCCTCACTGGATAGCGCTTCACTTAGAAGTGTTTTAATCGTTATGTCCGTGAGTAACGATTTTACCCAGCTGTGCATATTAGCTGTGATATTTAACTGCTGTAGTTTGTAAAGTAGCCCTCCTCGCCACAACTTAACGTATGCAGGCTTTAGATCGAAGAGCATTGCTACCGCTTGTTTCTACAACTGGAATGCGTTTGTAATTGTCTGAATTAAACACAGCGCTTGGTCAATCGGGTTACGTTCATTGCGGAACCCACCCTGAGCCTTCAGAATGCATTTTGACTTTTTGAGGTACCAGTAGAGTTGTGGGTACACTAACAGATCGGCTACCTTCCGCACACAATACATGAGGGAAATGGGTCGGTAGCTGGACGGGTGTTCGCCTGGATTTCCTTCCTCGAAGTATTAGTTCAACTGTTGAACTTGCCTATGATTTAGTCAATCGAAACGGATTTTTCCAAATCCTGGAAAAAATTGTCTGTTCCACACACCTACTGGTCATTAGCAAAAAGTTTGATGAAAATATTCAGGGCACAGTGAAGTTTAATGAAGCTACTCCAGAAGCCGTTCCAGTCAGCAGCGTAGTTAAACAAAGCTGTGTACTAGCACCACCTCTGTTTGAAATAATCTTATCTCTACTGGAAAGCAAGAGCAGCCTTCCAGCAACTCAAGAATGTTTGGGTCGCCAACAACTTAGGCAGCAGGTTAAAAGTAAGGATTTTTAACGCTATTTTGAAACCAGTGCTGCTATATGGAGCTGAGACATGGAGAACAACGGCTGTAAACCTGACCAGAATCCAGACCTTCATTAACAATTGTCTAAGAAGGATTCTTAGAATTCACTGGCCGGATAAAATCAGCAACCAGGAACTGTGCCAGTGGACTAAACAGAAGCCCATTGAGGAAGAAATTCTTCAAAAGCGGTGGAGGTGGATCGGTCATACACTAAGGAAACCTGCTTCTAATACAACAAGCAAGCCCTGAAATGGAACCCACAGGGTAAACGGAAAAGAGGCCACCCAAGAAACACCTGGCGCCGAGAATTGGAGGCAGACATCAAGAAAATTGGCCATGAAGGGAAGATCCTGGAGAAAATAGCCCAGGATAGAGATGCCTGGAGAGCTCTTGTAGGTGGCCTATGCCCTAAGAGGAAGTGCAGACGCCGGCGACGATTGGTAGATGCCCCTCATGGACGAGAAGGCTCAACAACAACTCAACAAGTGGATAGCAGTGATGGAATCTGGTTACACGCCAGATGGAGAACTTTTTAACGCTGCCGTGAGCTACTCTTTGCGGATGATGCGGCACTAACAAAACACACAGAAACTTATTTGCAACAAATCCTGTTATTCTCCTTTAACGACTACAAAGAATTGTGTCTGCAAAACAGCTTGAAAAAGACAAACATAATGGTTCCAGACACACTTTCTCCTCCTACTATCGACAACGAAAACTTGTAGTTTGTGTACAGATTCACCTACTTGTAGTCCAAAGTCTCCAATATACTGTCAATCGTGAACGAAATAACAGTATAATTGGCAAGGCACTGCAACAATGGCTAAACTAAACGGGTCTGGCAAAGTCTCAAGCTAACGGAGAAAACCAAACTGTGTGTCTATTTAGCCTGCGTCGTCAGTACGCTGCTATAGTGGAGTGGCACATGGATCACTTATACATCCCATTAACACAAACTGAATAGCTTCCATTTAAGATACCTGCGTTGCATCCTTGGCATAAAATAACAGGGAAAAGCGCCTAAAATTGAGATCCTAATGTATGCTAACACCCAAAGCATGTTTTCCATTCCTAGTGAATGACATGTAAAAACAATGAGCCCTGGTGGAATTCCCAAGGACCTACTATATGGAAAAGTGGCATCGGGAAAGATGTCTGTGAACGGGATGTTAAGGCAGCCAGAATACGCAAAAGCTACTTAGAATGTAAGGTATAAGGCAGAAGACCGATCTACGTGGCGCACAGTTGTAGCCGAGAAGCGAAGGATGGAGGAGGCAACTGACATAAGAGCTAGGAGAAGGGCTTAAACATTGGGATGCACAGAACTCGTGTGCTAAAACTGTGGTAAAAACTGTCACTCAAAGATAGGAGGACTACAGAGCCACACGAGGCAATGCAACAAAGACCAAAAGTGATGTACCATCGTCTTGCGAGGCGGAAGGATGCCTATAATCAAATTTTTAGCTAGTTTTCCTTAAAATAGATCTATTGACAACTCGATATTGTCATGTCTACGGCACGACCTTACCATGTCTATGTCATGTTATGTCTATATCAGTCTATTTCACGTCTATGTCATATCGTGTCCATGCCAATTTCATGTCCATGGCATGCCTATTTCATGTCTATGTCATGTTAAAATATGTTTAAAACCCCAAGATTTATCTTTTTAAATTAAAGTGATAGCCATTTTCTATTTTTAGGTAAATTATGATTTGTTAAATATCGCAGTAAAAATCATTTTGGAATTTAAAAAAAAATAATAGCCAGTTTCATATTTGCCTCATTTTCAAGGATGAGTGACGTCAGTGAATGATATATATATCAATTAATCGGTAATTTTTAAAAAATCGATTTAAATTATTTTAATCGATAAAATAGCGATTGAAATTTGGGTCAATTATCTGCCGAATCCGAATACCTCCACATTTAAGTGTAAGAGCTAGGATGGTCTTCTTTACTACCTTATTTATGGTATTTACTACTTCTTATTAAAATATTTCTACTGGGTGTGGTAGGTAACGCCCGCAAATGAACCGTAGAGCTTGGTTCTGTATTCAGTCCAGTCCTTCTAAAGCCGTACGGCTTGCAAAGGCCTGGACCGGGAGGCTGTAGTCCATGACACTTCTCACATAAGATAGAGAGCTCTCAGTAGTCTTGTGTGTGTACCCCAACTCGTGCTATGTAGCTATTTCACCAGGGACAGTTTTGCTGTTGTTTTGGCGAATAATTCACGCACATGGTTATGCATCTGGAGTTTGATTCCGAAGTACGTTGGTGTCCGATTCCAATTCAACCTTTTCCCGCAGATCTGAAGCACCACATCATGCTTCAGTGCATTCCGTTAATTAGTGAAAATGGAATGGACCGTCTTATCCGTATTGACTACTTGGCGCCAATGGTTGGCGTAATCTTCAATGGTCTGCAGTGTTGCAACGTCTTATCCTGAACTCCATATTACCAGATCATCCACAAACATGTCATTCTGTGACTCGAGAATGTCTGGTAGAACGTGGACGTAGGCTAGAATTAGTGTACAGTTAAGCACTGACCCCTGTGGGAGTCCGTCTTCCAGTCATGCCTCACTGGATAGCGCTTCACTTAGCAGTGTTTTAATCGTTATGTAAGTGAGTAACGATTTTACCCAGCTGTGCATATTAGCTGTGATATCTAACTGCTGTAGTTTGTAAAGTAGCCCTCCTCGCCACAACTTAACGTATGCAGGCTTTAGATCGAAGAGCATTGCTACCGCTTGTTTCTACAACTGGAATGCGTTTGTAATTGTCTGAATTAAACACAGCGCTTGGTCAATCGGGTTACGTTCATTGCGGAACCCACCCTGAGCCTTCAGAATGCATTTTGACTTTTTGAGGTACCAGTAGAGTTGTGGGTACACTAACAGATCGGCTACCTTCCGCACACAATACATGAGGGAAATGGGTCGGTAGCTGGACGGGTGTTCGCCTGGATTTCCTTCCTCGAAGTATTAGTTCAACTGTTGAACTTGCCTATGATTTAGTCAATCGAAACGGATTTTTCCAAATCCTGGAAAAAATTGTCTGTTCCACACACCTACTGGTCATTAGCAAAAAGTTTGATGAAAATATTCAGGGCACAGTGAAGTTTAATGAAGCTACTCCAGAAGCCGTTCCAGTCAGCAGCGTAGTTAAACAAAGCTGTGTACTAGCACCACCTCTGTTTGAAATAATCTTATCTCTACTGGAAAGCAAGAGCAGCCTTCCAGCAACTCAAGAATGTTTGGGTCGCCAACAACTTAGGCAGCAGGTTAAAAGTAAGAATTTTTAACGCTATGGCGAATCCAGTGCTGCTATATGGAGCTGAGACATGGAGAACAACGGCTGTAAACCTGACCAGAATCCAGACCTTCATTAACAATTGTCTAAGAAGGATTCTTAGAATTCACTGGCCGGATAAAATCAGCAACCAAGAACTGTGGCAGTGGACTAAACAGAAGCCCATTGAGGAAGAAATTCTTCAAAAGCGGTGGAGGTGGATCGGTCATACACTAAGGAAACCTGCTTCTAATACAACAAGCAAGCCCTGAAATGGAACCCACAGGGTAAACGGAAAAGAGGCCGCCCAAAAAACACCTGGCGCCGAGAATTGGAGGCAGACATCAAGAAAATTGGCCATGAAGGGAAGATCCTGGAGAAAATAGCCAAGGAGAGCTCTTGTAGGTGGCCTATGCCCTAAGAGGAAGTGCAGACGCCGGCGATGATCGGTAGATGCCCCTCATGGACGAGAAGGCTCAACAACAACTCAACAAGTGGATAGCAGTGATGGAATCTGGTTACACGCCAGATGGAGAACTTTTCAACGCTGCCGTGAGCTACTCTTTGCGGATGATGCGGCACTAACAAAACACACAGAAACTTATTTGCAACAAATCCTGTTATTCTCCTTTAACGACTACAAAGAATTTTGTCTGCAAAACAGCTTGAAAAAGACAAACATCATGGTAACAGACACACTTTCTCCTCCTACTATCGACATCGAAAACTTGTAGTTTGTGTACAGATTCACCTACTTGTAGTCCAAAGTCTCCAATATACTGTCAATCGTGAACGAAATAACAGTATAATTGGCAAGGCACTGCAACAATGGCTAAACTTAACGGGTCTGGCAAAGTCTCAAGCTAACGGAGAAAACCAAACTGTGTGTCTATTTAGCCTGCGTCATCAGTACGCTGCTATAGTGGAGTGGCACATGGATCACTTATACATCCCATTAACACAAACTGAATAGCTTCCATTTAAGATACCTGCGTTGCATCCTTGGTATAAAATAACAGGGAAAAGCGCCTAAAATTGAGATCCTAATGCATGCTAACACCCAAAGCATGTTCTCCATTCCTAGTGAATGACATGTAAAAACAATGAGCCCTGGACCTACTGTATGGAAAAGTGGCATCGGAAAAGATGACTGTGAATGGGATGTTAAGGCAGCCAGAATACGCAAAAGCTACTTAGAATGTAAGTAAGACCGATCTACGTGGCGCACAGTTGTAGCCGAGGAGCGAAGGATGGAGGAGGCAACTGACATAAGAGCTAGGAGAAGGGCTTAAACATTGCTATGCACAGAACTCGTGTGCTAAAACTGTGGTAAAAACTGTCACTCAAAGATAGGAGGACTACAGAGCCACACGAGGCAATGCAACCCAGACCAAAAGTGATGTACCATCGTCTTGCGACTCGGAAAGATGCCTATAATCAAATTTTTAGCTAGTTTTCCTTAAAATAGAT
>MUZC01001524.1:9894-23173 GCA_002072015.1 Radix auricularia
AGACAGATAGACAGATAGACAGATAGACAGATAGATAGATAGATAGATAGATAGATAGATAGATAGATAGATAGATAGATAGATAGATAGATAGATAGATAGATAGATAGATAGATAGATAGGATAGATTTATTTATTTATATAAGATATAGACATGATTAAGCTCAATAGTTTAACAAATAAGTAAACATATTGTTTGTGAAACAAACTTTGTTCTGTGGAGTTGAAGTAGCCGAACAACCAGGTCTGTGGCAATGTCTTCTACGATACCTTATATAGGCCCCTCTGTTGGTCCACCCATCGGTCCATTTAAAAATCCGTCTATCGGTCTCTTATATTGGCCTTACATTTAATCTGCTATGTATTGGTCCTTTTACTAGGATTTCGCCTTCTGTATGTACATATGTCAGTTCCTCTTATGGCCTCTTAATTGGCCCCTCTATCGGTCCCTTAAACTTAAATTGCCTATTGGCCACCCTAAGTTCCTTTAAATTGCCTCTCTATTGGCCCCTTAATTGGCCCCTCTATCGGTACCTCTCTTAACTCTTATCATTCATTTAATTGGCCCCTCTTGTTCCACTCTATCAGTCTTTTTAACTGTCCCTCCATTTTTCTTGTTTAGTATCTGCTCGAATAGCCCTTCTAGCGGTCCCTTTGTTGGCCCCACTGTCGGTCCCAATGTTTTCCCCTATATTAATCCGTCTTCATTCTATCTATTAATATCTCAACTGGTCCTATCTATTACCCTCATCTGTGCGTCTCTCTATCGATCTGGTTATAGCCCCTCTATTAGTTTCTATATTGTTCCATTGCATGAGCACCAGTTAAACATTACATGGTTTGAGATGTTTATGGCCAGAGGAAGCCTGTAAACAGCTGTTTAGTTCTTTACATTACCTGGGGACGAGACTCCCCTATTTTTACCAGGCATGCTTACGCGCCGTAAGAAATAATGAAACGTTAGTCAATCAAACGAACAAAGAAATTTACCATCATCTCAGAGAACGAAAGAAAACCCCTCACCTTGAACGAATCAAGTGGATGCGACAATTTAATACAACAGAAATAAATGACACCTTCAAAAACTTACACATTAAAGAAATAGAACCGAGGGCTAGAGAAATAAATTTTCGCCTTATTTATAATATGACGCCGACTTCACAAAGGCTCGAACAACAGACACTCCAGAGACCAAGATGCCCTCTCCGTAAATATTCAATAATAGAGACAGAGAGACACTTGTTTATGGACTGCACAGCAATACAAAAAACTAAAACTACTTTAACACTACTATTAAAAGCGGGAACGATTCACCCAGTAAATATAGATAAAGCGATTGCCTTGAACACAATCCCTAGATCCCACAACACAACCCAACATGTCATCAGCTTACGTCTGATAGCAGAATACAGACAGCACATTTGGCAATGCAAAAGGAATGTAATATTTAACAAACACACATATACAGAAAATTTAATAGAGATTCTCTTTAGAGCTAAAATTCAAAATTTAATAGACCAAATTTAAAACAAATATAAACTAAATTTAAATAATAATACAACAAATAGGCTGGGCTGGAAACAGTCTTTGTAAATACTTGTAAATATATTATATAGATATATATGTCCTTTTGTATGTGTAAAATGTTAAGCCATTACCCACCCCGGAGAGTGTCTACGCTAAGAAATTCGCTCTTTCCTTTTAGAGAGGAAACGGCAGAATCAAGGAATGGAGACACGGAGAAGTCCACGGGGGAACAGCCATCACCCATGTTTAAATTTTTTATGTTTCACACCATGTCATCTATCGTCCCCTTCATACTCACATTTCACCCCACGGGGAAGTCACTCAACTCACTATGTTTAATATGTTATGTTTCACACCATGTCACTTATCGTCCCCTTCATACTCACATTTCACTCCACGGGGAAGTCACTCACCTCACCATGATTTTGTAAGCTCCTAACACGTTAAAATTAGGTTGTCTGTTGTCTTTAACACTGTTTAATTGTATCATCAAATTTTTTTACTACTTTATTCTTTGTTCTTCTTTCTTTTAGTGTTTTAAGGTTTAATGATTTAACTAATGGTGTTTATCTTGTCATTTATGATAATCTGCATCTGCTCTTTCTAAAGCTCTAAGTCCATCAGTTGTTTGGTTATTGTGATTAGAGGAGGAAAGAATCTCAAAGGCAAATAATTGAAATATGAGCTTCGTACTTTGTCGCAACATTTTAGGTCCTGATATTTCACAATTTGAGTAAATATTAGCTGGTGCAAACATGATTGTCAACTCATTCCTGATTCTTCCTTATCAGTCCTGCTGCATCCGAATCAGATTTATGAACAACACATTTATCAGATACTTATTTAATTCTATCATGACATAAAACTAATTCAAATGTTTCACAAAATTTTTGATAATTATTTTTAAAGCTATTTAAATTTCAAAGTTTCAAATAAAGTAATGAAAGATGGGATTTAAAAAAAAAATGTGTTACATCACACATGCCCGGACCCCCCTCTTTCTGTCACAAACAGTCAGAACTTCTTAGACTCCCCCACCCCTTTTGGAGCGTGACGTACTTTACGGGCGGCCCCTTATATGTTTGGGTGGAACTTATTCCAAAATAAATCCTTTACACATTTAGATTAACCTTTTAAAAAATCTCTTTAAAATTAATTCAAAATTATGAAAGTTTGTTTCTTTTATTTATTTTTTGAGGTAATTTTACCCAAAAGCATTGAATCATTGATTATTATTTTACAAAGGATATTTTTATAGTTGCCCTATAACATTCCATTAAAGGCTACTAAAATAATGTTACATAAATTTTGTAGAAGTTATTTTTTTCCTGGTTTCCTCAGTCAATCCAATTTACGTCCCAATTCTGTTTGTAGGAGGGTGCGGCGAGAATATCTATGTGTTTGTTCTTGAATACGGAATAAGAAAAGCGTTTTAATTGCTATTTCTATCAGAGTTTTGTATTAAATTATCTTTGTGTTGTATTTACAAGTTAGAATAAATTCCTTATACATAATTACTACTTTTGCTGTTTAGTTTATTGTTCCCGCTACTGTTGGGGAGATATAGACACAACACCGGTTGGATGCCATGGCGATACATGTTTTTAATTATTTTGTTAAGTCTTCTTAGGTTGACATTTTAGTTCCCATCTATTTTTACTTGGAGATTTGTTTTTCATGCAGAGTGAGCTCATTAATATATATGTTTTCAGTTTTTGTTATAACCTCGGTAATTTAAAAAGCATAATGAAGATAGTGGATTTATGTTTTAAAGTGTAAAAAATTTGAATAAAGTCTTTTGATCCGATCAACTATTAACTTTTCTTTTTCTATACTTGTCCATTAAAAGCACGGTGGTCGAGTGGCAGCGCGCTCGACTAGCGTACCGATGGACACGGGCTCGAATCCATGCGAAGGCAATGAATTTTTCCCGGGACCTAGGGCGTCCCTGAGTCCATCCTGCTCCGAATGGGTACCTAACATTAGCTAGGCGACTGCGTAATTTGAACCCTCAAAGCCGTGGCCTGTGAACGCTGCATCACTTGCCAACAGATCATCCTTAATGGTAGATGGACGCAATTATCTTCTGCATAGAAAGAGCGTCTGTATACCTAAGATAAGATTTTCTTGCTCTTTACTTATCCATTCATACACATTTTCTTGTTCTTTACTCATCCATCCAATGCACACATACACATTTTCTTGTTCTTTACATATCCATCCAATGCATACAAATTCTACACAAAAGGGGGAGGTATGGTGTGCAGTGCACAGCTTTTTACATGAGTTTGTTATTTTGAATTCGGACCAAAGAACCTTTGAATGAACGATGCCTGGGGGTATGCATGAGACATGCCTAAATGTTTTTGTAGATGGTCTTTCGAAGGAACAGATACGTCAACGACGAACGACGGCTGATCCTCGAGGACGACAGCAGAAGAGATCATATCTTATGTTAAAATCATGGTCTATGATCAAGTCATTTTGAAGCAGGTGTTGATTTTCTGATATTCTTCCAGCATTGTTTTGTTGATTCCAAGAGATATTTTATTATTATTATTTATTAATTTTTTTTACATTGAAACTCACATAAATGTACACAATCCGATGATTTGTGTCAATGTTTCTTCTTATTATTTTTTTTAAAAAAAGGAGATATAAACCTAACAAAAGAAAAAGGCTCTTGGTGGCTATGAATTGGGTAATGACCAAATCAATGGTATTAATTTTCTTTTTTTTTGAAACCTGCTTTGTTGACAGTTTGTAAGTTCTTGAACTGCATCTGCAGATTTCCTTTTATCACACTCCCTTTTTCATATTTAGAAGACATTTTGAAGTATTATTTCGTGGGGGTTCTTTTTTTAGCGCATTTTCGAGAAGTCGAATGCGCTATTGCACCCGTTTTGTCCGTCCGTCCGTCATCACCCTTGATCTCAGCATCCATAAGTCCTAGACCCATGAGGTATATATGTTTTTTGTATGTCCTGACCTGCCATTTGTGCATCAACACTCAGTTACTCGATCCGTTAAAAAAACCCGTTAAAACTACCAAAAAATATTTCGAATCGAGAGGTAACACTAGCGCAGGGAACGGCCGCCATTGCCGGAAGTCGAATGCATGTTCCTTCAGGCATTGAAGAGTGGTGCGAAAGGGTGCAAAAGAATTAGTTGTTTTTTTTTAGTTGACGTCATTAGAATATGTGTAAAAGTTTAGAGAGTTTTACGTCATCATTTGTGGTGACTTGTAGTTAGATTAAAGAGAAAATAATTTTTTTTAAATGTAAAGAAATGACTTTTAAATAAAAAAAAATGTCAGGTATATTCATTACACAAGAAAATTCATAAAAATATGTCTAAAATCTAAACACAATTACTGATAACTACATAATTCTGATATCTAACATAAGTACTGATACATAATACGAAAATGCGCTAACACGTCCTGAATTCCAATAGGGACCAGGCTTAACATGATTTTTTTTAAAGCCAATCTATTTCATTCTCATACCGCCACTATTTCATACGCTTTCAAATAGGTTGACTAGTTCTCATGTAGATATCAAAGCAAACAATTAAAAATAATTGACTCAAATAATCGAAGTATTTGAATTTTTTAAAAACTTTTTTAAAAATCACGTCAGGTTGTCTTTTCTATAAGAGACGCTCTGTATATGATGAAGATTATTGATCCCTACTTACTTAAAGGAACCCACAGTCCATGCCGCCGGTCTGTTGACAACTGACTCAGTGTTCACTGGCCATGATTATTCCCAGCAGACTCTCTTTCCCTTGCTAGTGTTAGCTGGGTGGACCCAAGGACACTCTTAGCCCTGAGAACCAATCCTCGCCTTTACGGAGATTCGCTCCCGTGATGCCTCTGTACGCCAGTCGAGCACGCATGCTTCTAGTAAACTGGAAAAAAACGGACATGGAAAAAGAATAGTAGATGTGATTTCTCGAGGAATTCCATTTCCATTTTTTTCTGCAGAGCCATTATAAATTAATTACCTAAAATTCTCATACATTTTAGATTTTACTGTACACCCGTCAAGACTTTACGGGTCATATGCAGTTGTAATACGGACCGTATATCATCCGCAGGCCTTGCGTTGACACATGTGCTTTAGGAGGTTAAAGAGTGTATGGTGCACGGACAAACGTTTAAGGTAAAAAGAAATAGCACTCAAAAACATGAACTTTGTAAAAATGTACATCCGAATTATCTCCCCTGAGTTGCTGTTAGGGTCGGTAAAATTTTGATGCAAGTTGCTATAGGGGCCGTTCGTAAATGACGTACCGCACTGAGTGGGTGAGGGGGGGTCACACATTTATTTTTGTAACGATGTGTGACGAAGGGGAGAGGGTGTGTTTAATAACTGTGACTTCACAACAAAATGCTCAACTTTAAATAAATATTCCACTTCAATAATTGATTGCTTTCAAATAATTTAATGACATTTTACATGGCTTCACGCGTGTTACCATATAATAGTGCAGCCATACACTAAATATATAACTAAAGGTTGAGATAGTGATTTAAAATATGTTCATTTTCAAATAGGAAATACGGCTTTAACTTTGTGAAGTCATATTAAGGTTGGGGGGGGGGGGTCTAGCTTTTGTGACGATGAGAAACGAGGGGAGGGGTAGAAAAATCGTCCAAAATCACGTGACGTCATTTAATGACTGCCCCTAGGAGATTACAGATTGAATAGTCCAAGAGCAAACGTTTACAGTAAAGGGAAGTAGCGCGAAAAATATACTTTATAAAATAACATTTGAGTTACTGCCCCCCTTAAATGAGTCGCTGCTTAGAGCTTGCAAACGTTTACTTTTAATGTTTTGATCAAATGACAATATCTAATTGATGCTGAGAGCCAATTGCAATGTTCCCTCTGATGTTCGTTGGTAAAAAAAATATTGTCAATTTAATGCTAACTTTTTTTGGGCGACAGGAATGGTTTGTTGAACATTAAATTATATGTATTACGACACTTTACTCAAAAATTAACATGATACATAGATATAAATAAAATAATTCAAGAATTCAATAATTTAATTACTTTAAATTAGCCTTAAGTACATTCGATCGATCTGAAATTTTTATGCATTATTTTTATCATCAACACGAGTCTGCCTGCTAAATTTTAGCTGGCTAGCTTACGAAGAAGTGGGTTAAAGATCGATCCAAAGTATTTTCGGCAAGCAAGCAAGGGCTCAAGCAGACATCGCAAGTTAATATAAGGGATTTAAAAATAATTAAAAACAAAGAATAAGTGAAAAGCATTTTACGGTCGAAACGTCCTGGGGTCGAAGTGTCTGTGGTCGAACCGACCGGAGTCGAAAAGTCATGTGGTCGAACCGGCAGGGTCGAACAATCCGGGGTCGAAGTGTTCGACCACCATTACAGGACTAAACACAAACCATAGATAAAGGTAGGACGCAATAATCTTCTGTACATAAGGAGTATCTGTAAAATATAAGATAAGATAAGATTTTCCTCTTTTTACTCCACTTATAAAAACGTGGTTTTTTAAATCTTTTTTACCCCATTAATTCTGATTTCAGATCAAGCCCAAATTATTTTAAACCTTTTGTTTCAGTCGTGATTTTTTTTAAATCAAAAACTGGCATAACATAAATAAAAAGTATCTACTTATGAATCATGTAATGAATATTACCGAAACTTTGCAATTTTAAGGAATCAGAAATCGGATAAAAAAGAATTGACTATTTTAAAAAGAACATCACTACGTTGTTGTCAAAAAAAGTAGTAAACAAAATGAGGGGTAGGACTGCAATCAGGCTTATACAGAATCAAATGGAAAAGACGTAAACAAGGTAAGGGTTAGCCTGACCGGACGTAACAAAACAGCGAACGTTTCGGCAAAGAGCCTTTATCAACGAACATACAATACACAAATAAAACGAAAATCAAAATAAAAAATAAAATGAAGGAACTTAGCTGCGATGAAATCCAAAGTATCCAACAAAAGTGAAACTGAGAGATGACAGAGCGAATTTATATAGGAAAGCAGAGAGTGGGCGGGGTAAAAGCCTAGGTGATCAAAGAAAAGACAATATTCATCCCATGTGGGGCGAGTGTACCGTGATTTTCTATTAATCTGTTTTCAATCTGGACCCGCGTGGGTGTGTTAGTGCACGAGACAATAGCTGTGACTGCCAGGTCCTTGACACCTATATGGTCGCGTCCATTGAAGTGACGGGAGACGGGACACTGTTTATCTTGTGTAATCGCCCTAATATGCTCAGACAATCGGCACGACAAAGATCATCCCGTCTCTCCTATGTATTTCAAAGGACAGCGCTTACACACAATGGTGTAGACAACGTTGCGGCTAGCGCAGGTGAAACCATCCTTAATCATAAATAGCGCCTTAGGGAAGTTCATCTGTTCGGCTTGCACAACAAAAGGACATGTCTTACACCGAAGTCGGCCGCATGGTATAATACCCAGATGGTTAGGTGATGTGGGGAGGCGAGTGCGAACCAGAAGATCACGTAGGTTTCTGTCCCTCCTAAATACAATTAGGGGTGGGGTGGAGAATATGTTGTTCGTCTCAGGGTCCGCAAGGAGGATAGCTCGGTTCTTCATGAATATTTCTTTGGCTTTGATGTTGTGTGGATGGTAATTAAGAACCAGCTTGCTCCTTTGGTTGGTATCACGGGTGCGTGGTAAAAAGGCGACGGCACGAGTGAAGTTTTTGACCCGCTGAAGCGCATGTTGAAGTGTGGCTTCAGTATATGACCTTTGTCTAAAAAAAACTCCACCATTTCCAAAGCCTTTTCCCAAAAGTCCTCCTGCGATTGACACAGTCTACGGAGTCAAAGAAGTTGAGAAAAGGGAATGGAGTCCTTACAAGTTTTGGGATGAGAAGAAGGGTAGAGAAGATAACAGTGGCTGTCTGTGGGTTTGAAGTAGGCCGAAGTGAGGAGGCAGTTTTTCTGGAGAGTTACAGTGATGTCAAGAAAATTAACAGAGAGTTCAGAAATTTGGTAGGTGAACCTAATGGATGGGTGGAAGGAGTCAACAAAGTTAATAAAAGTGTCCAGTTCACTTCTCTCCATATTAGTCACCCCGATACCGTCATCTATGTACCTCTTGTAGAATTCAGGGAGGCCATCATTGTGGGGAATAGATGTATATAGGGAAGATACATCAAGGAGGAATAGATAATGTTTTGTGTCTGGAGTGATGGTGAGTGACTCGAATGTCATTAAGGCATGATTGGTATCTTTAATGTATGTAGGGAGTGATGCCACTAAGGGTTGGAAGACACCATCAAGGAATTCAGAAATGTGTTCAGGTGGACACGAACAAGCTGAGACAATGGGTCTACCAGGGTTGCCATCCTTGTGAATTTTGGGAATCAGATAAAAAGAAGGCTTTCCCAAGTCACTGTCAAAGATGTGCATCCTAGATGCTGATTTGGGGAGAGCGCATTCAGTGATCAACTCGTGAATGGTTTTCTTGACAGTGGTGTTATGTTTTAAGATGGGATCCGTAGTTCTTTTATGGTAGAACTGGGTATCGTCCAGTTGTATCTGGGCTTCTTTGATGTATAAATCCCAATCCCACACAACAACGGCTCCACCTTTGTCTGCCGATTTGATTACAATATCTTTCCGGCTGCGTAATAGAGAAAAAGCCTTCAACTCAACTTTGGACAGGTTAGAATGACGGAGTCGGGGTAACAGAGGGTTTTTAATTTCATTCTCGGTGCTCTTGATGTACAGGTCCAGAGCCTTGGATTGACCAGGCGGTGGAGTCCAGGTGGATTTTCTTTGTTTATGAAATGGGAACAATTCATCCTCGGGAGGGGTGTTGCTATTCCCGGCAAAATGTAACTGAAGTCTGAGAGCACGGAAAAAACGCTGAGAATCACTTTGAAGTTGGAAACGGTCGAAAGATGGTGTAAGGGGAATAAATTTAAGTCCTTTAGAGAGAAGAGATCTTTCATCCTCTGAGAGAGGTAAATCTGAGGGTATACAAACGACCAAATTCTTGTTGGTGGTGGTCTGTATAGGTGTAGGTTTGGGACAAGGTTTTAGTTTACTCAGCTTCTTCTTTTTGTTGGTTGACAGGAAAAGATAAAGGTCACGGTTGAGTTGGTGGATTATGACTCTAATGATATTAAAAGCCAAGTGGTGGTCAAGTAACTTAGAAAGTATGCGGTCTTCAAGGCGGTAGATCAGGGTGCTGAGATAAGCGATATACCGTTTGTGGGTGTGTATGAGAAGACGCATACGTTGAAAAGCAACTTTCTTCTCAAGTGATTGAAGTTTGGATATATCTTTAGAGTTAAAGGAAGCAGATGCAGGGTTAAAATTGCTAGAAAAGCCTTTGGGTACAAGGTCGAGGCGAATGCAATTAGTAAGGAAGTTGAGATGAACAGTGTAACGGGTTTTCTTGAAAAGGTTAAAGGTCAGCTCCTTGCAATCATGGCCTAAATCAGGTGTTAGTAAACTGAAGGTGGTTAAAATGAAGGATCTCAGTCTCAGTTGATTCATAGTACATTTAGTACAAGGCATAGTGATAAAGTAAAAAGAGGGGCAGAAGGAGAAGTGAGTAGAATAAAAATAAATAAATAAAATATAAAAATAAAAATCTAGTAGATGTAAGATATTGAAGGGGAGAACGGTTGTGGGGAATGCCTAGACAGAAAGGTAAAAGACAATTTAAAGAAGCAGCACAAACTGGAGATGAAAAAGGGAAACACAAAAAAAATGGTACAAAAATCTATTATATAATGCGCCTAAGCGCGTCCGTCAGTGTGTGTGTGTGTGTGTGTGTGTGTGAAGCCCCTATACCACGCAACTCTTGCTAACTTTTTTAAAAGGTAGTGAGTATCGCCTCGTCAGGACGACCCAATATGCGGCTGCATACGCGCTCGTCCACTTCTGGTTATTGCTATTCTTAGTAACATTGTTTATAAAATGATGTTTATAAAATTGAAGAGTTACAAGTATTCACTGCCCCTTTCATTGAACCTCCGATTCTATATGTGCATTCAAACAATCACTAAAATCTATCACTAAACCTAACCCAAAACCCTAAAAACTATCACTAAACCTAACCCAAACCCTAAAAGCTATCACTAAACCTAACCCAAACCCTAAAAACTATCACTAAACCTAACCCAAACCCTTATAACTATCACTTAACGTAACCCTAAAGTTTATCCCTAAACCTAACATCAAAACAAACCATTAAAAAAAAATTTTTATTCATTATCAATTCATGTAGATCTAGTATTGTTTGGAAAAAAAAACAGCAACAAAAAATAGGCATCAAAATGAAAACGAACTCCGGACCTACAATGTAGCGTTCTATCCTACTATCAATACGAGCACACAGCCACAATTAACTATTGAATTTTTTAACCTTATAAAAAAAATGTTACCAAGAATAGCAATAACCGGAAGTGATCGAGCGCGTATGCCACCGCATATTGGGTCGTCTTGACGAGAATATACTCACTACCTTTTTAAAATTGAAAATAGAGACGCAAAATCATAATGATTTTGGGTTTGAGATTAACAGAGGGTGTGGTTTTGCGCGCCGTAAAAAAACAATTAAGTGGCGTCATGAAGCTTTTATTATATTTATTTATTAGATGTTACTTTTTATCTTGATTATAATCCGAGTGTGTGAATATGCATGTGTGCGAGTGTGTTTATGTGTATGTGCGTCTGTGTGTGCGTGTGACTGTGTGTTTGTATTAGTTGTGAAATAACGATTTATTTCATATTTTGCTAAAAGTGAAATTAAATATTAGAAAGACGTTACCACGTAATCTTTTATGTATAGTTAAAATTATGCACTGGATTATGAAAAATTCCGTTAATTTTATGAACACAAGTTTCGGCCGATGCGATCTTCGTGGGAGCTTAAAGATAACGGAAGTCATTGAATGTGACTTAAAAAACTGTTAATGAGAAGAACAATCTCCAATCATTTTTTCAGAGATGGTTTTTACTTTATGTTTGATTTTAGAAGAAATGAGCCCTTGCGCATTAGTTGGATGATTACTCGCATGAATTGCCACAATGGAAAATAAACTGTAAAAAGAACTCATAGTCGCTGTTGAAATTGCAATATTTATAGTTACAATATGTAATTGGGTAAGATTTGTGCTTATTTATTTGTAAAGGAAATGGAACCTTTCTAAACATTTTAATTATATTTTACAATAATAAAATCATACGAAAATGGTTCGAACGAATTTCCCATAGTCACTGTTAAATAACTATAGAAATAAATGTGAAGAAATTATTTAATTGCAGACGAAATATCAATTTTACATTTTAATATAAGCTTTTATACATCTACGAATATAATCGGATGGAGGCAAATTTTATACGGCTTATAACAAGTCAAAATTACAGAAAATAAAATTTCTTAATAGAAAAATTAAGACGGAACCGCTATTAAAACATTTAACAAGTGATTTAATCATAAAAACAATTGCAAATATTTGTTAGGAGGAAGATGCATTTCTCTTAGGTGCTTACTTAATACAAGTAAGTGTTTGTCACGGATGACCAATTTGCCCTTGTAACTTGTTGTTGTGAGTTGCGCACGGTGGTATGTTTGATGTTTGCTTTTGTGGTATTAAAAGTTAATGGTGCGAAAGCGTGCAAAGTGATTGTGTGGTTGACGTCATTGATACATGTGTAGAAATGGAGAGAATTGTTTTGGTGTGTTCGTGGTCGTTGAAAGAAGGAGACTCCATTAAAGTTTGTTGTCTTTCTAGCGGTGCCTTTGTTTCTGTGTAACGGTATTGTGTATGAATCTAGGAGCAAGCAGTTAAAAATATAAGTTTTAGGGACGCTTGTGACATTTCTGGGGGCTCAGTCCGGGATTACACGGAATACATAGACACTGCTGAAACAACGAGAATGCCAGCCAATACTCTGGAGGAGATATTAGCACTGGTGGATGCCCTTCAACTGAGAAGTGAAGTAAGGAAAGAGTACATAGAGAGAGAGGTACAACGAGCGAGAGAGAGAGAGAGATGGCGGATAGGGCGGCCGAGAGAGAGATGGCGGATAGGGCGGCCGAGAGAGAGATGGCGGATAGGGCGGCCGAGAGAGAAATGGCGGATAAGGCGGCCGAGAGAGAAATGGTGGATAAGGCGGCCGAGAGAGAAATGGTGGATAGGGTGGCCGAGAGAGCAGCCATGTTAGAGGTCAAGAGATTGGAGGCTGCCAATGGAGGGAATACGAATATGACAGATAACAGGCCCAGGCAGCCCAAGCTTCCACCATTTATGGATGGTGTTGATCAGCTTGATGGATACATTACAAGGTTCGAAACTTTCGCTAGAAACAGTAAATGGCCGGAAAGCGACTGGGCGCTGTCATTGGGTGCGCTTTTGTCGGGTCGAGCCTTGGAGGCGTACTCCAGAATGCCTTATGAGGACGCATTGGTGTATGTAAAGGTGAAAGAAGTGCTCCTAAAAAGGTACAATCTCACAGAGGAGGGGTATCGAGATCTATTTAGAAAGAGCAGGACTCAGGCAGATGAGTCACCATCCATCTTTATAGGAAGAATAAAGGGCTATTAGTGGAAATGGATTAGCCTATCGGGAATAGACAGAACATTTGACGGTCTTATAGACCATATTATGAACGAACAATTCATGGATGTGTGTCCTGGGGATCTGTCTATACATTTAAAAGAGCGAAGTGTTGACAGCCTGGAGGAAAGTGCTCGAGTTGCAGAATT
>MUZC01001524.1:34135-66371 GCA_002072015.1 Radix auricularia
TCATATATTTATAAATAAAAAATAAAAGCATGTTTTAATTGTTAATGTTTTTGTGTGTAAATTTGGAATATTTTTGTCTTATTGGGCGTTCGGGGGACATGCGACTCCTATAAATTTCTTGTGGCCTTCAAAACAACATGCTTGTATATTTATAATGTGTATTTATAGGTTTATCATCTTATGCAGCCTATTTTCTTAATGCTTATATAAACAGGGCATGCGTTGGTAAAATTATTCCCCTTCTTTTACAATGTAACTTGTTTCAATTACAATTATTCATTCACGCTTATTAATTTATATAAACCATCATATGATAACTTAATTAAGAGGCCGTCCATAAATGACGTGACGTGATTTCTGCTGATTTTTCCCTGCCCCCCTAGTCACACGGCGTCACGAAACGAAAACTTAGACCCCTTCCTCAATGTGACGTGACAAAGTCCCCCCCCCCCATACAAGCGGTATTTTATATTTGAAAATGAGCATGTTTAAAATCATCATTATGTTTGTTTGGTCATTTAAAAAATGTTTTTAGTTTTACGTTGCACTCTTAACTTTGTAACACGCGTGAAACCACGTAAATCGTCATTGAATAAAGTTTGGGTAATCATATATTTCAGTGTAGCTTTTATTTAAAGTTGCGCGTTTTGAATGACATGAAATGCGGTGCGTAACGTCATTTATCGGCGGCTCCTAAAAGGGCGGCATATTGGAGACCGCCCCGGGCGGCAAAAGCTCTAGCTACGCCACTGATTGCATTCTTTTCCCGTTTTGACATGATTTTCTCTGTACTTATTTGATAGCATAATGAGCCCCTACACAGCTTAAAGCCCTGTAAGATTTATTATGAATTCGGCTTGTTTTATATATTACATTTTTTAAAGAAATGTTTAGTTGCCATGGCATAGCAAGTCAGCTAACGAACAATTCAGCGGTAATGTAAAAATCCATTGATGTGAAAACCTTCGCGATTAAGCTCGCAAATGTGACTATTGATATTGCAAGGATCATTGCATTGTTAAAGACCTAGAATATATAGATAGCCTACAAGATCTTCTAATGACAGTTTCCCTGCTAAGTATATGCACATCAAAGGCATTTGATCTAAAATTATCACATTCATATCACATCTCCTGTTTTCTAAAAATTATTAGGTAAGCGCTGGAAGAGAAAAATGGCCCATTCTGTATGAACCCCACATTTGTGAGGGAAAGTAGGGTGTCATCTTGTGCGTCGCAAAATATAGTAATTCTTGCAAGTTGAGGATTGAAATACTATGACATTATTAAAATATCCAACATTATCATAACTTTTAACTCCAAAGCTCACAAGTGTGTTTGTTTGTTTTTGGTTTTTTATTCTTTTCAATTCTTTCCTCTTCAAGATTTCACGTGCGTCACACAACAGTTGTAAATATAATTTCACCAATAATTATCTCATTTGGGGTAAAATCGGAGCTATTGGGGGTAATGCTCTATCATTGTGGGCAAAGAAAATTTGGAAGAATCCGCTACTTTTGGGTTAACAGTATTGTTAATATAAACTTTTATAATTTTAATATTTGGGTATCCTATTGAACCAGTCCGTTTTTTTCAAACCGTTTAACTTTTTTAACCGGCCTTCAACAGCAAAACAACAAAAAAAATGCTTTAACATCCTTAGATTATATTTTATTTTAATGCATACAAATTAAGCATTGACTATAAATCATTAACTTGTAACTTATTTGTTTATATAAAAAAGTTATTTTAAAATAATACTTTTTAAAAATAACATCTGGGGTCAAAAGGGAATTTTCGGGGGTAATGCAGACTCATTTGGGGCATGTAACATCCACTACACTCCACTAGATATATTCAAATACGTCATGTGTACATGTACGCTGGGTAACATATGCCCACTATTGAACCGGTTCCTTCGAGAAAATGCATTTGTTAAATTTGATATCTATGTAGATTTCTTATTTACGTACTATACAAAGACATCTCAATCAAACTTACTTTCATTTATATTGACAAAAGTGACAATAATCTTAATCAACATGACTTGACTGTATCAAGTATCCTTTCTGTCAAATTTAAAATTAATGCCTTAAAAACTGAGTTCAGAAGAAAGTTATTTTGTGCTCCTCTCGAATTGCGATGTCGAGAATTTGATGCATTCAATAAAGTTAGTGAATACTTTTGACTAATTTTAAATGGACACATTTATTATTATATTTAGAATAGTCAGAGGCATTTGACCAAAAACCAATCGAAAAACTACATCAAACTTAAAACTTTTACTATTGTATCAAATAGATTCCCCTCCCCCACCCACCACCCAAATGGATATTCGGTGTCGCTTTGACTTAAAATATCTACATATAATTCTATTCAGATCTTTTTAGACACTTGTCCTGTTTGTAAAACTTACCAGTAGCAGTTTCGGGGGGGGGGGATAACCGACAAAAAAAAAGTTCGCAGACTCCTGCCGCGAGTGAACCAAACGAAAACGTGACATCACAAAAGCTTTGATGTCAACATCAAACGACGCAGGGTTGCAATGTCGTATGTTTTCTTGTGGATTCTCAAACTTAAGAATTATAATTATATTTATTTTTTGTGTGTCTTGTTAACTTACGCGAACCGGTGCCTGATAGCCTATCGACAGGCACTTTGAGACGCATTGAATTTTTAAAAAAGTCATTAAATAAATTTTAAGGGACCAAATATTTCAGTGGAAGTTTTATATAAAGTTACCCTTTCGATGTGACGTCACATTTCTTCAACCCCCTCCCTCCCCCACGTCACGCATCGTCACAAAAGTGTGACCCCCCTCCCCCCTAGGTGCGTGACGTCATTTATGGACGGCCCCTTACAAGGATCATTGCATTGTTTATAGACCTAGAATATATAGATACTAGACAATTCCACATATTGATTTCGATCTCTAATGGCAGTTTCCCTTCTAAGTATATGCACATCAACGGCATTTGATCTAAAATTAGCACATTTATATAATATCTCACGTTTTCTCAAAATTATTAGGTATGCGCTGGAAGAGGAAAATGGCCCATTCTGTATGAACCCCACATTTGTGCAGGAAAGTAGGGTGTCATCTTGTGCGTCGAAAAATACAGTAATTCTTGCAAGTTGAGGACTGAAATACTATGACATTAAAATCACAACCCTTAACTCCGAAGCTCACTAGTTGGTTTTTTTTTTCCAATTCTTTCTTTTTCAGGATTTCGCGTATGTCACACAACAGTTGTAAATATAATGTCACCAATAAATTATCTCATTTGGGGTAAAAAGGGAACTCTTGGGAGTAATGCTCAATCATTGTGAGCAGTGAGCATAGAAAATTTGCTAGAATCCGCTTCTTTTGGGTTGACAGTAATGTTAATATAAACTTTTATCATTTTAATATTTAGGTATCTTATTGAAACGGTCTGTTTTTTCAAACCGTTTATATTTTTTAACTGGCCTTAAAAAAAAAAAAATAATAATAATAAAAAAAAAACAAACGAAAAGTTTTAACATACTTAGATTATATTTTATTTTAATGCATGCAAATTAAGCATTGACTATAGATCATTACTTGTAACTTCTTTGTTTATAAAAAAAAAAAAAGTTATTTTAAAATAATACTTTTCTAAAATAACATCTGGGGTCAAAAGGGAATTTTTGGGGTTCATGCAGACTCATTTGGGACATATAACATCCACTACACTCCATTAGATATATTCAAATACGTCATGTGTACGTGTACGCTTGGTAACATATGCCGACTATTGAACCGGTTCCTTCCAGACAATGCATTTTTTAATTTGTTATCTATGTATATTTCTTATTTACGTATTATACGAAGACATCAAAATCCAACCTACTTTCATTTATATTGACAAAAGTGACAATAATCTTAATCAACATGACTTGACTGTATCAAGTATCCCTTCTGTCAAATTTAAAATCAATGCCTTAAAAACTGAGTTCAGAACAAAGTTGTTTTGTGCTCCTCTCAAATTGCGATGTTGAGAATTTGATGCATTCAATAAAGTTAGTGAATACTTTTGACTAATTTAAAATGGACACATTTATTATTATATTTAGAATAGCCAGAGGCATTTGACCAAAAACCAATAAAAAAACTATATCAAACTTAAAACTTTTATTATTGTATCAAATAGATTCGTTTTGACTTAAAATATCAACTTATAATCCTATTCAGATCGTTTTAGACACTTGTCCTGTTTGTAAAACTCAACAGTAGCAGTTTCGAGGGGGGGGGGTGGATAACCGACCCAAGAAAAAGTTCGCAGACTCCTGCCGCGCGTGAAACTGCGGTTACATCACAAAAGCTTTGATGTCAACACCAAACGACGCAGGCTTACAATTTCCTATGTTCTCTTGTGAATTCTCAAACTTAAGAATTATAATTATATTTAATTTTCGTGTCTTGTTAACTTACGCCAACCGGCGTATGATAGCCTATCGACCGGCACTTTGAAAAGCATTGAATTTTTTAAAAAATAGTCATTAAATAAATTTTAAGTGACCAAATATTTCAGTGAAAGTTTTATTTAAAGTTACCCTTTCGATGTGACGTCACATTTCTTCAACCCCTTCCCTCCCCCACGTCACGCATCGTCACAAAAGTGTGACCCCCCTCCCCCCCTAGGTGCGTGACGTCATTTATGGACGGCCCCTTCCGCCCTGGATACAATAATCATATGTATAGAACAGTGGTTCTTAACCTTTTTGGAAGCACCGAACCCCACCAGTTTCATATGCACATTCACCGAACCCTTCATTATTAGTAGTAATATAGATGCCTTGAGTCGGGTGCTGTCTTGACCTCCCTCCGCCGAACCCCGGCGACTGACTCACCGAACCCCTAGGGTTCGATCGAACCCACGTTAAGAACCACTGGTATAGAAGGAGCGTCTGTAACAGATAAGAAGATAAGATAAAACAGATAGCTACAACTTAATCAAGAAATGAAAGTTCTTTTTATTAATTTCTAACATAGAATTAAAAGTGTTCTTTTTTTAAAAATCTATTTCTAGTAAAATGTATCCCTTAAACAAACAAAAAATAGCATTAACATAATTTTTCGGGGGTGGGGGGAAGGCAAACCTGGGTTATTCCCCGGGCGGCAAATAACCACGCTACTCCGCTGAAAGTCAAGCAAGTGTCTGACGAATGCTCGGTGTTTTCCCCAGACAACTGTAAATAACTATTCCCATTAATTTAGTTAATGCGCTAAATCATATCGAGCATGTGCCATTACGCGTTAGACATTTCCTGCCCCAAGACACAGCCAAAATGCTTTTTAAAATAAGAAGACCTGTCGTAATCTTTAAAAATAATTAATAATTGAAGCTATTTTTAAATTTGGATTTCAAAATTTAAGAAATTCCTTCTCTATCATAATAACTGTAAACCACATTCAAAGTTACTTAACCAGAAAGGAGTATTATTCAAAAATAAGTTGTATTTAGCGATAATTAGAATCTATAGTTCGCGTTAGTTTTTATGTCTAAGAAAGCTATACATTTCATGATTGTAGTTATCATCAAAACTTAATAAGTCGAATTAGTTTTAATGAATCAACATTAAATAAAGAGCACTCTTCAGCATATTCGGTTTTCTTATTGAACTGGAAGTGAATCAGCTGTTGATACTTGATACAAATACGACACTCCATAACAGTTAATAATAACAGTACTGTGAACAGTGTATGGTGTTCTTTTGATTACCTATTAACTCATCATGGACGGATCTTTAACAAAAGCGCAAACAATAGAACTGAGAAAAAAATATATTGGGTAGGCCTCTTTCTTTTCTATATATTTATGTACGCACTTTTTTTTTTTCGTTGAATTGATTATTTTTAGTATTTTTAATATTGACAATAACATGTCACATTATGATTGTGATCATTCAAGAATCATTGTCAATATTGATGAATCTTATCATAAACTTTATCAGAGACTTAAATTAATTTAATAATGATTAATAATTAGTGAAATTGTAAATCAACTAGTCTAATTCTAATCGTATTCATATTCTCTTTTTTTTTACAATAATAATAATAATAATTTTTGTAAAAAAATTTTTTTATTCTACTCTTACTGAACCGTAATCTTACTTAATATAACATTAGTGTAAGTCTAAGACTAAGTCTACTAAGTTTTAGATTTTAGTTTAGTTTGGTATTACTAGTAATAGTATAGTAGTTAGTCTTAGTACTAACTTAGTTAGCTTATGAATATGAGTTATGAGTATTAGTAAGGCAAGGTGACCATATTTTACGGAGCCCAAAGCGGGAGAAGGTGGCGTGGGGGATGGGGGGTTCCCCTAGATTTTTTTTGGTGGGGTTTTACCCCCACCCTCTACAGAAACGTTAAACGTTTTGTGAAAAATGACTGTAAGTCTCTCTTTCCTGAAGAGCAAGTACCATTTAGAAAATAAACAGTTTGTAAGCTCATAAGCTATTTACCTTATTGCTTTAATGTGCTAATCAAGCGCAGGATGCCTGATGTTTTAATTACACCCAGACGATAGACCCACCTGATCAGGTGCAGACCTAGTTTCATTCTCTGTAGGTGCTCCTTACACAAATTTAAATGACGAATGAATGCTTCTGAGAAGTTTTGGTTCTTGTAGAAGCATTTCATATACTTTATCACAAGAATTAGAGGAACTTTCGTGAAACTCAAAATTGCACTTCACCAATAACATTGCTTCTAGTGTTTCCACTTTTAATTGTGTTTTTTCATATGTCCATATGATATTCATAGTGGAGAAAAGTCTTTCAGTGACAGCGTTTGTTCCCGGGAGACACAAAACAAACTCTACAATTTTCTGAATTTACGCACATGGTAGATTTTTATTCTTGACTTGACGGAAGATTCAACCCATCAAAAGTCAGCACTAGTCTGCTTACAATTCCAATCTGCAATTTTTTCTAGTGAAGAAAATCGGCTAACGTAGCTAACTTGGTCAAATAACTGGTTATCATCGATGTCAACATTCCGAATCTTTTGTCCAAAAGTTTGCAGACTCTCCTGTACTTTTTTCCATGATTTCTTTTAACGCAACCCAACTAAATGCATTCAGACATATTCGAATTGCTGCCCTCTGTTTCAAATATTCGAATTGCTCAACCCTCTGTTTCAGATACTCAGCACAGTTGTGGTAAAAATTTACAACACTTCTTGTAATGTCGGTTTTGCTCACCATTCCTTTCTCTTCTAATTAAGTAATCCGCATACGTACTTCATTGGGAAAAAAAGTTTTTAGAGCTTCTATCAGTGCATTTGTTTATTAAATCATCCAGTGCAGAAGAGGCTTCCAATGCTGTTACAGTCTGTGCCTCTATGCGCAGAATTGTCGCATGAAACACTGCAGCTATATTGTGTACGAAATAGAGCCACAATTCAGCACTGTTATTTTCAAAGAAGTTATTGATGAGAGTGTGGCACTTCTCTTCTTACAAGAATTAAGACTTCAGTGCAGGAAACAATTTTAAGACTCTCTCCACTGCAGGCATCAGTGATAACCATCTTGTTTTCCCATATTCTAAAATGCGCTGGTATTCTACACAGGCAAATTTGCAAAATTCTTTGAATGACTCTACAGGAACAGTGTAGATGTAGAAGTAATATTAGATTTTCATAATAACTTCTTACACTTAAACTGCAAGCAATCCCCTGCAGTTTGTATTGCGTGGTGGACGATATGAGCAGCACAACCAATACCTAACAGTTTCTTCCCGAGATCATCTTGCAATATTGCAAACACGTTGTTTCTTCCTATCCTTTGTAGTCCCCTAAAGTTTGTGTTTGCATTGACTGCACAGAACCCAACAACCTTTTCTGTTTAGACCATGTCTCTGTAATGCATTTAAAAGGAAATTACAAATGGTCTCTGCTGTTTCTTCAGGAAGCGATTGCATGTCCAGGATTTTAATTTTAACACCTGACAGAGTCGAAAAATATCTTATTATTACAGGAAATAGCTTCACATCCTTATGGTTGGACGCTTCTGTAGACACTGTCACAAAATTCACAACATTTAAATAACAATTAAAATTAAGGAAAATGTATTTAAGAGATGTCGTCGATTAAGTAATAAATATTTAATTAATAATAATTAACAATAGTTTGCTTTTTTTTTCGTACAAACTTCTCCATTTAAAAAAAAGATTTTTTAAGAGTAAACTTTAAAATAAGCTGTTTATAAGGAAAATGATATACAAAATTAAACTTTGGTTTTTACTGAATTAACAGTAACAACATTTAAATTCATTGGCATTATATTGAACTACTTATTTTTAAATAACAGAATGCCAATGGCTTGTTTTTGTTACTTCCCTTGGAATTTTCAGTTTAATGACGTCATGCATCTTATTTTTAGCCTAAATCACAATTATCGATTAATTATTTGGTAATTTTTCAAAAGTTAACAATTCATTTTAAATTAATCGATGACAGCCCTAATTAAAACTAAAATATGTTGACCTGTCAAAACGGCCCCGGTCAAATAGCCCTGGACAAAATGGCCTCAGCCAAAACGACCCCGGACTAATTGTACACATTTTTTACAAAAAATATATGAATTATTTAAATTTTAAGTTAATTTAACCTTTGTTCAACTTATTCACCTTTTATGAAAGTGGTCAATTTGTAAATTTATTTCTTGTGACGTTACGATATTATTTTATTGTCAACAAACAATTTTGACTTGCTACCATATAGTTTAAATATTATTAAATTGTTTCTTTTGATATTTTTTTAATTGTTTTTTTTTGTGAACTAAAACTGACACTAAATCGGTGATTAAAAATAAGAATATAAAATCTTATCCCATTAACAACTTTAACAAATATTAGGCCAAGGCTGATTTGTCAGGGGCCGTTTTGTCCGAGCCATTTTGTCAGGGGCCGTTTTGTCCGTGAACCCTAAAATATATTTATAATTATTAAATCAAGAAAATTTTCTATAAATTAGTTAGAAAGTTTAATACTTATTAAGATTAAGAGTGATTTTATCATCTACACTTAGAAGACCACAACAAAAAATTCATTATTCTTGGGAAATGCTAATTTCTCACTTTAGCCACCCCTTAAATTTAAAATCTTCATACATGAACTATTTATTTTTTAGCAGTCTGCTTTCATCCTCAAAAATTCTGATTGGTTTAGGTTTAAGGCTGTGCTGCTAACTAGATGGAATGGATGAGATGTTTAAGGAGCATTGAATATAATTGTTATTGGTATTGAACATAAGATGCCTTGTTGTTATTTAAATTTCAGGATATTGAAATGATCAATATGGGTTTGATTAGTGAACAAAATGTGGATGAGACTGCAATCAGGTTTATAGATTAATAAATGGATAACATGAAAACAGAGTATGCCTGGATGTAGCAAAACAGCCAACATTTTGGGAAAGAGCCTTCTTCAACTAACAAAAAGTACACAAAGAAAATTAACATTAAAAAATAAAAACTTAGCTGCAGTGAAATCCAGAGCCAAAGAGAGCAATAGTAAAAAAAGAGTAGTATGAGCTTATATAGGAGAGGAGAGAGAGAGGGTGTGGCAAATAAATTAGGTTGACAGTGCAAACACAACATTCATCCCATGTGGTCAAGGGAGCAAAACTCTTGAATTAGTCTATTCTCCAGACTGACACTGCAACAGACCATGGCGGTGACAGATGGGTCATCAATTTCCCATATGGCTGTGTCCATTGAAGTAATCGCACGTACATCCTCTGCGATACAACAGGAAAGTAACCTCCCCGTCTCACCTATGTATTTCAAAGAGCAGTGCTTACACACAATGATGTAGACCACATTGCTGTTGGTTTTGGCATAGCGCAGGTCATGGGTTTGAATCTCTGTGAAGGCAGGGGTTTGTTTCCAGGGCCAAGGGTGTCCCTGAGTCCACCCAGCTCTAAATGGGTACTTGACACTAGTTAAGGCTGGGAATAGCCTGGTCCCTCACAGCAGGGGCATGTGAATGCTGTGTCACTTGCCAATATGTTCTTACCAGTAAGTAAGATGCAATAATCTTCTGTATAGAGGGAGCATTTATATAAATAAGACTGTGGCGAGAAAGATGTTGATATAGTTTGACAAGTTGTCTAGGGGTATATTATTTAATTTATTCTCTCTCTGCCTACACGAGCATACTTTAGTGATCTCTCACAATACGATGATCAACAAACAAGATGGTGAAATTGTAATAATAATTTATTTTACAATATTTACAGTGAGCGGAAACAAGTTCCGTTATGGCCAAAATTCATCATAAGGCTTAAGCCAATCAATATTATAATTATAGGGTAATACTTAAATTTTCTAGGAAGGACTGCCCCGCTCCGTGAACGGTTGGTTCTGCAATTCTGTCCTATGGGCTGCTTCACCTATGGTTCCAGGTGACTACGGTGATCACGGATTGTGTGAATAACCGGCTTCTACACAGGTGATGTGTAGGCATCAACTAGTGCAGTTGGCTTCTTGTTGGCTGCTTCACCTCTGGTTCCAGGTGACTTCGGTGATCACAGATGGTGTGAATAACCGGCTTCTACCACTCTGAGGTGTAAACAACAACCTGAGTGGTTAGCTTCAGCGTTACACTTGAAGTAAGCTGGTGATGATGATTTGTCCTCCTCTGGTCCTGTCAATCAGTGCAGGGTGAGGTAGGGGTTGGATGCAGGTCGCGTGGATAGCGGTGAGTCCAGCTCCTGGTCCAATCGGGGGTTGGGGTTCGGATGCAAGTCGCGTGGATAGCGGTGAGTCCAGCTCCTGATCCGGGTATGACGACACTTCGTTAGGACGGTTGCTGTCTGGAGTTCAGGTTATCTCGCAGCACAGTCGGGTGCCTAGAAACCAGAACAGATTCTGGCCACGAATAATTGGTGCCGGCTTTCTCGATCAAAGGATGGTCAGAGATTTGGTTCAGTGGTTTGAACAATCAAATCGATAAGCTTACTGTGGTCACTTTGGGCGGAAGAAAGACAGATTTTTCTAATTGCAGAGTTTTTATACAGGAGCTGATAGCCTCTTTTTGGGGCAGTTCATTGCATGTTTAATTATTGACCTTTGATCCTTGAACTCTTGGTAATCCCCCTTTTGTTTTGATCTGTTCTCGTGCAAATAGCAGGGGGCTCCCAAATTTCGCCACAAAGACAAGATAAAATCAGTTTTTATAAAAATTACATCGATGGTGAATTTAATGGGATTTAGTGGTTTTTATATAAAAATGCATTTAATGGGATTTTAGTTGTTGTTTTCATATAAATTTAATTTAGAGTAACAGAAATTAATGATTAAATAATCAATTAATTGTAAAAAGATTTAAGCGATTAAAATCAATTTGATCGAATAAAATTAAAGAAAATATTTCTAACATTTTTTATTTCAATTTATTAATAATTACATGTATTATATTTTTGTTACTTATATACATTTCCCTCCTTTTATTATTATTATTTTAGACATGCATATGTAAACAAAAAGGGTTTTTCTTCCTTATTTTTTGCATAGCAGAACAAATTTGCTGTGTTTTATCACATTATTTGGAAGCCACAGAATTACTTAAACCTAACCGATTTGCAAAATAATGAAACGCGACTTTATGGGATTATTTGGATTATACAAATTTACAAATATAATGAATTGAAATTAATCTATTAAATTTTGTCCTGATTAATCGAAAAACAAAATTTTAATCAGTACCAGCCCTAATTTAATTATTATTTTACTTTTATCCTGTTGATTAATGAAAATACATTTCGTTCATCTTATAAAGTTTATGGTCTACTCTACAGCCTGGATTTTAATCATATCATACATGGGGGTTTTGTTTGGTTGCGTGTCTAAAACTGATTTAATGTATCCCATCCTGTAAGCACCTACAAATTTGAGGATTTAGTTGGCTTGCAATTTTTCTAAAATAACTTGATCAACACTTTGAATCCAAATAAAAAATTTTGCAAAGACCTTTTAAGATTAATTACCAAAATAAGCCACATAGTGTACATAGCAGTGTGTGCTCATGTTGTAGTACGGGGCTCTTTCTTGAGGCACTTATTTCATGTGTTAACCTTTTTTTAAAAATTTATTCAAGCAAGAAGTTTCATGAAACCAGTTTAAGTTAAGCAAGCTTATGTTTTCCATGTAACAACATGGCCTTAAATAGCTTGTCAGTGTGAATTTTAGAAAGTCAGTATTAAAAATTGTGTCTCTGTAGAAACATTAGTTGAGGCTTGTTTTAAATTTTTATTGACTTAATTCTCAAATAAAGTTATTAGCTTTCTATTATCATTTCAACGCTTTTATTATTGTACATACGTGTTTAAAATTGTAATGTGGTGCTGCAGCCTATGCAGGGCTTTGACCAGCCTCACCACTATCTTCCATTCAGTCCTAACCAATATATTTCTTCTTCAAGATTGGATGCCCAATTGCTATGGACCTTTCTATAATCATCTATCCATCTAAGCAAAGGCTATCAAACATGGGGGCCGCTCGCAGCTCACCTAGTAGATTTTTTTGGCCCGCCAGTGAGCCTACAAAAATGTACTAATAGTGAAATTCAGACAACTAGTCCTGGCGCACATCAAATTTCATTTTTAATTTATGAACATATCATCCTTACTAAAATATAATCTGATTTAAGCAAGTGAATACAGTTGTAGTTGATAAACCATTATTTCAATATTGGCTGTAATAAAATTAAGCAAATAAGTTTGATTGTTACTAGAAATGTTACGTGGGGTTTGGTCCTTGACACATCTTTTAAGTGATAAAGTGGCAAAATGCCTTCATCCAAGTCTGAGGCCCCTGATCTAAACCTAGGTCTACTCTCGAGTCTCGAGAGGGTTTCCTCTAGGGTTTTGGTGATGCAATATCTTAGCTCCCCTGTCATTTAGAATTCTTTTCTAAGTGTCCTCATAATCTCTAAATACTTAAACAATGTAGTAAGCAAACGAATTTAGAATGATCTATACAGTTACTATTTACATTGCATGTCTGGGGGGGGAGGCAACTGACAAAGTTTATGTTGATGGATTGAAATAGAGAGAACAGATGTTTAAGTGTGTGTGGGTGCGTAGAATAAGTAAGATATTGTATACTCATAAAGACCACCTTAGATTTTATTCGTAGAAGAGGAATAAAACATGTTAAAGTCTAGCATTGCTGAAACATACCCCTCTGAGAATGCATTTAAGAAGTTAAGTCTTTTACTGACAACATGCATCGATTCAGCCCTTTTTGAACTCAAACAGAAGGCCGAGAAAGACTGTGATAGAAATTCGTATGACACAACACTGCGCCAATATTATGTTAAACCATTGGTTCTTAATCGGTGCTATGGTGCTCCGCGAGGTAGTTGCAAGTGCTACGCGAAATTATGAAACTCAAAATTTAAAGCTCAGGTTTCACACTAAATCTTTTTATTTTTCTGAATTAAATTTTGCTCAATGTTATTTTTTCACGTATTAAATTTATGTTTATTAAAAATTTGTTTGTCATGTTATAAATTTAAACTCTTACACTATAATGTTTTATTTTCAAAAAAAGTCGTAGGTTAGTGTATTAGTTTTTTTATTTTACTCCTTGATTTTGGTGCTCCCTAAATTTTTTTCATGAACAAAAGTGCTCCCTGACTTCAAAAGGTTAAAAACCATTGTGTTAAACCCTAAATCATCACGATTTTTTTAATATCCCAATAACTATGTAGATAAATTAGGGCAACGAAAATTAACGATTAATTTCTCGATTAAATTTTAACAATTAATTTTTTTTAAACAATTGATTTACTCATCACTTACAAATTTTCGGAAGTAAAATAGTTTTTAAAAAATAATATGAAATAGCGGCTGATAAATGATAAATTTCCTGACGATTACAGGAACATTTTGGTTTAAACCTATTGACTTACGGGATTGTTCAAAATGTTGTTAAGGTTTGCCTACCATGGTTCTTTTACTTCGCCTACTTATCAAACCAAATGAAAAGCGTATTAGCTAATGGCAGTAATGTAGTCTGACTCAGAGTCAGAAAATGACGACGGCTCTTCTGATCAATTACTGCGTTACAAAACGGATATGAAAGTTCATGAATCCATTAACCATCTACAATGGTGGAAACTTAATGAGCACCTATGCCCGATAATATCATTCCTTTCCAAAACCCCTTTGTGCATGTTAGTTACCTCAGTTCCATGTGAATGATTGTTCAGCTCGGCTGGTTATTTTGTCAACTAAACCCGCTCATCACTTGAACCAAATAATGTCAACACAAATTAATTAATCGTTAATTTTTCAAAAGTTAACGATTAAATTTAAATTAATCAATAACACCCCTAATGCCTAATATGTATTGATATTTTAAACAGCATACTGCGTTAAGAATCTACCGAAGATATATTTTGATAATAAATTGCTCATCGGCGTAGGGTATTTTAAATTGAGGTCAGTAATGCAAACCAGGAATATATAAGGGGCCTCCCCCCCTCTCTGTCTCTCTCTCTCTCTCTCTCTCACACACACACACACACACACACGCGCGCGACTATTTCCGCTTTCTGCAACTGGAAATTGTTGTAATGTTATAACTGATACGCAAACATTTGTTTGAATACTTTGAAAATGTTCATCTATGATAAGGGACATGAACTACTCAGTCTCAGTTGTTTGTAACAGACATTGTAATGTAAACCCTGATTTGTGTGTCGAATCCCCCAGACCATCAGTGTTTGTCTTAATTTAAAGTTCAAGGAATTCTCTACACAGGGAGATAAGAGATTAGAGAAATGGGTAACCCCCCACCCACCACCCTCTCCCCAGATGAGAGCGTATATGGCTAGAGACTCTTCATTTCTGTTGTACATCTGATAGGGTCGCTTAGCAATGTTGTTCATTGTTCCGCTTTTGTTGTCTCTTTTAAACTTCTCTTCAAGTTTTAGTTCTAACGCGTCTAGCGTAAAAGTACAAGAATCATTTTTCCTGGACCCCGCCTAAACTACAGCTTTTTAAATTATTTATACCGCACACAGCGTTATTTAATAACTTATACCAGTGGTTACCAAACGTATTTGACCCATGGACCCTATGGCGGATTAAGGGGGGGGGGCTGAACGGGCTAAAGCCACGGGCCCCCGAAGGTTTAGGGGCCCCCAAACTTTTTATATTTTATAATAAAAGTGTACAAAAGTTTGCACGAACCCTTGAAAATATAATAAATTAATTAATACTATCTATACAACTTATTGCGTTCAGAAATGATAATATTGATAGTACCTAATAATCGAAAAACTTTAATTGATTCACTTTGCATGATATAAAATATAGTTTATATTTTTAAAATTTCCCATTTTCGAGACGTTCCGCTGGCCGTCTGGGTATAGTTCATGCTCGTGGGGCTACTGGTGTCGGGTTCCATTCCCAGCAAGGGCATATATATTTTTTTTCTTTTCACACTCAATTACAACTACCGCGAACACATCAAACAGTTATTTCTTCGTGTTCGTTTTTTTTTTCATTATTAAAATTTAGTTACAGTCTTATATTAGCTGATAGGGCCCCCGTTTGATTGCAGCCCAGGGCCCCGTGCAGTCTTAATCCGCCCCTGCATGGAACCCTGTTATAGTCAAAACTTGCCCACGGACCGTCAAGTGAAACAAAAATAGCATAAAATGCATAGTACAAACATAACAAATGATTTTAAAAATATTATGGTGAAATAGAATTTATTGAAATTATGACTATTGTTCAAAATAAAATTTAATGCAACGACTTGGATGAACGTGATTAGATTTTATGGGTCTATTCATGTCCGACTTATTGTTTGTGAATGGCAACCGCAAATTCCCATGAGCACATTTTTAGCTGTTTTCTATTCTAAGGTTTAAAACGGTACTAAATCCTTGTTCTACCACATTGGAAGACTGGAAAGCAGTCGACAACTTCTGTGCAATAAGCCATAATGCAAGATATAAAATTGGTATCTGTTTTTTTTTTTTTTTTTTTTTTTGTAACCAGAATAAAAAATGTGTGGTATTCTTGTTCAAACATTGGTTTAAATTCCTAATTTGTTGATATTTCAATTAGCTGCACCTGATTTTCTCTTTGAGATCCAAGATTGTCCACGCGCAAGAGGGTTATCCCCCAGTCAGCAATATCCAAATGAATAATGCCACCAAATGTTGATCTCTATTTTGTAATTTGGAAATATTTGGAAACTGAAAACATTCACCTCTTCCCATGTTTTGTTTGTGCAGCAAAAGGTTTGCAACGAACACTTTTTCAAAATATTAGTGTTCGTTATGCGAATTACTCGCTATGAGAGATGCTCGTAATGAGAGGTTTGGTCTAATTAACTTTTTCGATGGAATGCTGCAGGAAAGCTCTCTAAAAATGTGTTGATAATATGATACAATTTAGATAAACATTGCTCCTCCACTTATCGAAAATTACCAACCATACATACCACATTAATTCACGTTTAAAAAACTGTACTTTTCCAACTTAATAATAGGAATACCGCATTTCTTAAAAGCATCAAATTGGAAATTTCCATGAACCATCATTCTGTACAATAACCAAGCTGCGGAAATAGCCGTAGCTCTACTCCCTTTTCTAGGTAAAACAACTTTGTATTCCTTTACTGATAGATGGTATTTTATTAGTAGAAAGAGAATTCAGATTTAATTTTATTTATTTTAATTTCAATACAAATAAAAGTGGATCACAATTTTATATTTTACACAAACCTTGACGTTGCTCATGGACCCCAGAATCAATTTTAATTTTCCTCGGAATGGCACCGGGGACCCCTGGGAACCACTGACTTACAGTACACGAATCTACATGATCATATTCTTCATTTTATGAAAATAATATAATACAAATTAAAGAGAAAATGATTAAAATTTGTAGTGAAATATGTCCGTTTTAAATTGCAACTCATAGGACTAGGCTATTCGTTGTTTGTTGTTAAATTTGTCACATTTAAAGTTGAATTTGGGGGCGGCTGGGCTGTGGTCTCCCACTCCTTTTGTGTGTGTGTGGTCTACGTGTGTTAACTGCTGCTCTCCCTTTTATTTCCTTTTCAGTGGGAAACTGTGAGGATTATGGTCATTACACAATCTTTTCAACATGTTGGCATTTCTATTTTCACATAGATCTACGAATTCGAACTCTCTCTTTCACTCTCTCTCTCTCTCTCTCACTCTCTCTCTCTCTCTCTCTCACTCTCTCTCTCTCTCTCTACCTCATGCGAAAATTAGCTTACGATTTTACTGGGATATAAAACATGAATAATTTATTTTTTTTAATAATCATGGTATAAATTTTAATTACTGCTCCATTCCCTTTAAACCTGATTTTAGATTTGAAAACTAACTTTCGGACCTTGACTTTATCTCTGTCCCTGAGCTCGCAGCACGCGTGGACGCGACAAGTGGCGTGCAGGCAAAGTTCACTTGTATCTTTAAATTGGGAAACAGTCCATTATTTGCTTTTTGACTACCAGCTGCTGTCAGCGGTCATGACACTGTAACTCGGCCCTGACCCGTCGTTTGAACTAGCCGTTTGTTTTCGAAATATGACAGGGGCAACGCCTCCGTGAGCACAGCCAGGAGTTGCCGTTCTTGGTGTTTCGGTTCGGCGGGTTTGGCCTCCCTACTGGAATGGTTGGAGTGAATACTTACAATCAATCTTTGTTTTTGTTGGTTTTTGTCACCTTTGAACAAATAGACAGCAAGTTTAGGCGTCGAGAAGTTGAAGATCTCGTCATGGATTTCTACGGCTCTACGGTTTGAACTATGGTCTTAGCAATGGTATGAGTATGAGCAATGTTTCTTTGAAGCTGCTGCGGGGCCGCGCAGATATCTGAGACACCGCGCAGCAATTTAAAATTACCGCGCAGCATATTTTTGTAAAATATTGCAAAAAATGGATGCTATCCAACGAACCATTAAAGGTAACTTTGGGCCTGACCCCTGATTAGGATAGTGGAGTGGAGTGTGGCTAGGGGGCGGAGACGGAGACGCCGCTGCGTTAGGCTGGTGTGTGTGTTTTTTAAAGTTTTTTGCCTCCGTCCAAAGGTTAAGCCACCTGTTACAATTTTCAATGAGATGAACCCCCACCCAAACAAAAACATCAACAAAAAACAAAATTTTCCCCCCATACCCGTCCCTATCGAGATATTGGACTCGTCTATCAGCTGATTCGAGGCTAATTATTGTAACTCGTCATGTTTTTTTTCCTCCTTATAAATCATGATGGCAACGACTTTATTAGACTGATAGGACCTTTGTGACCTATAATGCTATGCAGTGCTCTTTTATCGGCTTGACGGCATCAGCCAGGAGTCTTCTACTTGGCTACGTGGCCACGTCGCGACTTTCTGAAGACACCTTTGTGTCGCTCAAAGATAGAAGATGTGTCGTGACACGCTGAAAATGATGATGATGTGTCGCAAAATTTTATAAAGTCAAATCGAAGTTTATCTGTTGATCATTTTACCTAAATCGAAGTTTACAGTAACTTGAAATAGATACGTTAGATATTGTCACGTGCAAAAAATGTGTGGTTGAGAGGACGTCACGTGACGAAAGTAAGGCATAGACCAGATGACCAGAATGCATTGGGAGACAGTAGTAAAGAGAGACAGGCACGAGAGAGACAGATAGATGGTTGTGTTTGAGTTCTCTCTGACCCTTTTCACCTTGTAAAATTGTACATAAGTTGCTGCATTAAACTTATTTTGTGATTATTGAGGATTTCAATTTTATTATTGCGAAGTAAATATGATTGTGTAATAACGCCTACAAGAACGGTGGAAAAACAACCACGTTACAGACATGATTTCATCAAATATCACATGTACATCAATAAGTACAATACACCAACACTTTTCAATAATCTAAAAATGGACATAAATTAAAATGTACGGACGCCTTACAAGTAAGGATTCAAGGTTTTTTTAAATAGTTTTTTTTTTTTTAAATTTAATAATTTGATATAAACAAGAGTGGCGTAGTTAGGGATTTGTAGGGATTTGGGGGCCCGGTAGGCTTGGCCTCCTTGGGCGCCCTGCATCTATGGTGGTGGCGTAATATTAAATGTAATGAAAAATTACCTCAAGTGGGGGCCTGGGGGATTTTTGAATTTGGACCCCGCTCCCCCTCTTCTAGCTACGCCACTGATAAGCATACTGCTATTTATTATTATATTAATTATTTGAGCATGTTTTATTCCGCTATTTTATTCTACAGCTCTTCTGATGACTGATGGATGAATTATTCAACTTGACGGCTGTTTAACTTAACAAAAAATTCTCGCTTGTAAACCTCATCCATCTCTATCACATCCCCCTTCCTCCTATTGGCTTAACTTAACTTGGTGATCAGTGGTTTTGATATGGGAGACTTAAATAGGATTAGTGCGCGTTTGTTCATAGGGCTTTACAAACACAAGGATGGCTTCCCGTAAACACACACGGTGCTTTGATTAATTTTTTGGGGTCAACGCTATTGAGAGGAATGAATTTGACCTGGTCATCAACTTTACAGGCTATTTTCGAGAGAATGTGTATATGTTCAATAACACTCGGTTATATTTATATATTTATTTATTTCACGTGGGATCCAAGCCAACATCAATGATAGTTAGAAAAGTTAAAGTAACTTACAATTAAGGGTCAAATTACCACAATTATTAACCTTATATATAACTGTTTTTTTACACTGACGCACACGCAGTTTACTTGTTCTAAATTATTACGAGATTTTATATATGTCTAACTGATTAATTTTAAAAAATTTTAAATTATCAAAACAACAAACACTTAATATCGCCTCTCCACTATGTGTTCAGAAATTCCGATTAAAGTTTGGTAACCTCTTGCCATCATTCACCGCTACATTGCCTACTTCAAGAGTTTGGGAGCCTAGCCTCTGGCCAACATTCACCACTACGTTGCCTACTTCAAGAGTTTGGCAACCTCTGGCCAACATTCACCACTACGTTGCCTACTTCAAGAGTTTGGCAACCTCTGGCCAACATTCGCCACTACGTTGCCTACTTCGAGCCTCGCTACGTCACGTCCTTCCCTAACTTAACCACGTCAAGGCTCTTTCCAAGTGATCCCTTGTTGCACGTTCGTCGCCGTAGCCGGACTTAAGGTTTACTTTAGATACAAGACACTTAAGATGGCTGTATATTCAATGTATGTGAACTCCCTTGTTTTTTTTTATGACTCGCCTAGTTTTCTTTATGAACTCCCTTGTTTTCTTATGACACGCCTAGTTTTCTTTATGAACTCACTTGTTTTCTTATGACACGCCTAGTTTTCTTTATGAACTCCCTTGTTTTCTGTATGAACTCCCTTGTTTTCTTATGACACGCCTAGTTTTCTTTATGAACTCCCTTGTTTTCTTTATGAACTCCCTTGTTTTCTTTATGAACTCCTTTGTTTTTAGCGCATTTTTCGAGAAGTCGAATGCGCTATTGCACCCGTTTTGTCCGTCTGTCATCACCATGATCTCAGCAACCATAAGTCCTACACCCATGATGTATATATGTTTTTTGTATGTCCTGACCTGCCATTTGCGCATCAACACTCAGTTACTCGATCCGTTAAAAAACCCCGTTAAAACTACCAAAAAACATTGCGAATCGAGAGATAACACTGGCGCAGGCAACGGCCGCCATTGCCGGAAGTCGAATACATCCTTTTCAAGCATTGAAGAGTTAAAGTTATTGGTTAGTGGTGCGAAAGCGTGCAAAAGAATTTTTTTTTGTTGTTGACGTCATTAGAATATGTGTAAAAGTTTAGAGAGTTTTACGTCATCATTTGTGGTGACTTCAATCAAGATCTTAGCTGCCCAGGGGCAGAAATTGAAAACTTTTTCGAAACAAGTTTCAACATTCAACTACTTTCAACAAGATTGGCAACCACGATCTATCAAACAACAATTGATGGAGTATTGGGGCGATTAGCTGATTACAATTTAGAATGTTTCATTTATGAATCCTATTTCAGTGACCACAAACCACTTGTAGTTAGATTAAAGAGAAAATAAAAAAAATTAAAATGTAAAGAAATGACTTTTAAATAATTTTTTTTCAGGTATATTCATTACACAAGAAAATTCATAAAAATATGTCTAAAATCTAAACACAATTACTGATAACTACATAATGCTGATATCTAACATAAGTACTGATACATAATACGAAAATGCGCTAACACGTCCTGAGTCCAAAAAGGGACCAGGCTTAACATGATTTTTTTTATGACTCGCCTAGTTTTCTTTATGAACTCCCTTATTTTCTTATGACACCCCTAGTTTTCTTTATGAACTCCCTTGTCTTCTTTATGAACTCCCTTGTTTTTTATGAGACGCCTAGTTTTCTTTATGAACTCCCTTGTTTTCTTTATGAAATCCCTTGTTTTCTTTATGAACTCCCTTGTTTTTTATGACATGCCTAGTTTTCTTTATGAACTCCCTTGTTTTCTTATGACACGCCTAGTTTTCTTTATGAACTCCCTTGTTTTCTTATGACACGCCTAGCTTTCTTTATGAACTCCCTTGTTTTCTTATGACACGCCTAGTTTTCTTTATGAACTCCCTTGTTTTCTTTATGAACTCCCTTGTTTTTATGACACGCCTAGTTTTCTTTATGAACTCCCTTGTTTTCTTTATGAAATCCCTTGTTTTCTTTATGAACTCCCTTGTTTTTTTATGACATGCCTAGTTTTCTTTATGAACTCCCTTGTTTTCTTATGACACGCCTAGTTTTCTTTATGAACTCCCTTGTTTTCTTTATGAACTCCCTTGTTTTTTATGACACGCCTAGTTTTCTTTATGAACTCCCTTGTTTTCTTTATGAACTCCCTTGTTTTCTTTATGAACCCCCTTGTTTTCTTTATGAACTCCCTTGTTTTCTTTATGACACGCCTAGTTTTCTTTATGAACTCCCTTGTTTTCTTTATGAACTCCCTTGTTTTTTTATGACACGCCTAGTCTTCTTTATGAACTACCTTGTTTTCTTTATGACCTCCCTTGTTTTTTATGACACGCCTAGTTTTCTTTATGAACTCCCGTGTTTTCTTTATGAACTCCCTTGTTTTCTTTATGAACTCACTTGTTTTTTTATGACACGCCTAGTTTTCTTTATGTTTTTTTTTCAGGCCCTCCTGTACATTATTTTTCAAATCAGACCCTTTGAAGATTGTGAGAGCTTCGGGTCAGTACATGTACGATGAGAATGACCAGCAATACCTGGACTGTATCAACAACGTCTGCCATGGTAAGTGGTGTCCTAGAGGGAATAGTATGACATGGGGAGGGGTTGGTGTATGTGATGCCCGTGATTACACTTAAACTTATTGTGATACCTAATGTAGTGATGCATGTGAAATTAATGAAACTAATGTAAGGGAAAAATCTGGGGGACTGGGTGTTTGTGAAGCAGAAGGTATTGAAGTGATGCAAAGTCATTTTTAATAATTGGAGGCTTGCATGGGTAGTAATTGGAGGCTTGCATATGGTAATAATTGGAGGCTTGCATATGGTAATAATTGGAGGCATGCATGGGTAATAGTTGGAGGCTTGCATATGGTAATAATTGGAGGCTTGCATATGGTAATAATTGGAGGCATGCATGGGTAATAGTTGGAGGCTTGCATGGGTAATAATTGGAGGCTTGCATGGGTAATAATTGGAGGCTTGCATATGGTAATAATTGGAGGCATGCATGGGTAATAGTTGGAGGCTTGCATGGGTAATAATAGGAATCTTGCATGGGTAATAATTGGACGCTTGCATATGGTAATAATTGGAGGCATGCATGGGTAATAGTTGGAGGCTTGCATGGGTAATAGTTGGAGGCTTGGGTAATAGTTGCATGCTTGCATGTGTAATAATTGGAGCCTTGCATGGATAATAGTTGTATTTTGATTTATCTGATTAAGTTTTATGTGTAAATGTGGGTTATTGTGCAGAGGTTACCATAGCAATGCAGAATTGGGCTGCAATAAAGCTTTTGAATAATATACAAGCTACACAAATGAATCATGTGATTAAGACAATTAATGTAAAGCTCTAATGGAAAATACATTTGTAAATGGTTTAGCAAATGTCTTTATCAACAAAACTAAATAGACACAAGAATTTTAATTAATATGACGATATGTAACACCTGCTATACCATGAAAGGCTAATTAAGTAGAGATAAAAAGAAAACAGAGAAGTGAAAAGAAGAAACTAAGGCATTTGCCCAAACGATAAAGGAGCATCTGTAACAGATAAGATAACGTTTACACATTTTTTAATCAATTAGTAATTCTAAATCTTTTCTTTAATTTAATTCGTTACATCACACAATTTGTTCATGTACGTTGTATTTTTACCGTGGTAATAATGTGAGCATTAGGCACAGGAAACTATGTGAATCCACGAGGGACTTAACCACTTGTAACATATTAAAGTTACTGATATGTTGTTGTTTTTTCAGTGGGCCACTGCCATCCCAAGACAGTTCAAGCTGGTGCTGACCAGATGAAAAAACTCAACACCAACTCACGCTTCCTACATGACAACATTGTCTTGTTGGCACAGAAGCTAGTGGCCACCATGCCTAGCCAACTGTGCATGGTCTATTTCACAAACTCTGGGTGTGTTAGAACATGGTCTATTTCACAAACTCTGGGTGTGTTAGAACATGGTCTATTTCACAAACTCTGGGTGTGTTAGCACATAGTCTATTTCACAAACTCTGGGTGTGTTAGAACATAGTCTATTTCACAAACTCTGGGTGTGTTAGCACATGGTCTATTTCACAAATTCTGTGTGTGTTAGAACATGGTATATTTCACAAACTCTGGGTGTGTTAGCACAAGGTCTATTTCACAAACTCTGGGTCTGTTAGCACATGGTCTATTTCACAAATTCTGTGTGTGTTAGAACATGGTATATTTCCCAAACTTTTGGTGTGTTAGCACAAGGTCTATTTCACAAACTCTGGGTGTGTTAGAACATTGTCTATTTCATAAATTCTGTGTGTGTTAGAACATGGTATATTTCACAAACTCTGGGTGTGTTAGCACAAGGTCTATTTCACAAACTCTGTGTGTGTTAGCACATGGTCTATTTCACAAACTCTGGGTGTGTTAGAACATGGTCTATTTCACAAACTCTGGGTGTGTTAGAGCATGTTCTATTTCACAAACTCTGGGTGTGTTAGCACATGGTCTATTTCACAAACTGTGGGTGTGTTAGAACATGGTCTATTTCACAAACTCTTGGTGTGTTAGCACATGGTCTATTTCACAAACTCTGTGTGTGTTAGAACATTGTCTATTTCACAAACTCTGGGTGTGTTAGAACATGATCTATTTCACAAACTCTGGGTGTGTTAGAACATGGTATATTTCACAATCTCTGGGTGTGTTAGAACATGGTCTATTTCACAAACTCTGGATGTGTTAGCACATAGTCTATTTCACAAACTCTGGGTGTGTTAGAACATAGTCTATTTCACAAACTCTGGGTGTGTTAGAACATGGTCTATTTCACAAACTCTGGGTGTGTTAGAACATTGTCTATTTCATAAATTCTGTGTGTGTTAGAACATGGTATATTTCCCAAACTTTTGGTGTGGTAGCACAAGGTCTATTTCACAAACTCTGGGTGTGATAGGCCATGGTCTATTTCACAAACTCTTGAGTGTGATAGCTCATGGTCTATTTCATAAACTTTGGGTGCGTTATTAGCACATAGTCTATTTCACAAACTCTGGGTGTGATAGGTCATGGTCTATTTCACAAACTCTGGGTATGAGTCGAGACACCAAGGCAACCAAACATATGTTAGTTATGCCATAAATATAAAATCAATGCTGCTTACAATTTATCAATTGGTATGAAATTAGGCTGGTATGTTCTCAAGAAATTTTGCAAGCTGTACCATGTTTGTAATGTTAAAATGACAATAATCTTGATTTCTCTTCAACCAGCTCCGAGGCCAATGACCTGGCTATTCGTCTGTCCCGGCATCACACCAAAGCCACAGAGATCATTTCCCTTGACAGGTATTTATTGAACAAAACCTGGCTGTTGGTAAACAAAGACATTTTTTGTTCTTTTGACCAAAAACATTGAGGAGCACTATCAAAATACATCATGAACACAATTCTTTAGTTGTGGGGCTCTATCAAAATACATCATTCACACAATTCTCTAGATGGGGATCTCTATCAAAATACAGCATGAACACAATTCCATTAACAATTTATTTAAACTTAGAATTTTTCCAAATACATATTATGAATACCAGAAGCAAGATGATAGCCTCAATGAGATATTCTAACAATTCACCCTGAATTTCTTAATGATTGACAGAAATATGACCTCGATAAAATTCAAGTATTCAGTACCCTGCCCTGGACTATGACATAGATTATATTTTTATGTTAGAGTTATATCGCCATTATGAATAGAGGATCCTTTTACACCATTAATCTATAGCTATGAAATGGATCTCTTGTAAATAAATAATTTAATAGACCTGGCAACTGTTGCATGCATGTACACATGTTCTAATGTCTTTGTCCCACTATCTCTTAGACATAGACAAGTGTTTCTAAAACTTTGACCAACGACCAGCATCCTACATGTTATATATTTGTCTTGTTCACAGAGCCTACTATGTACATGTTATATATTTGTATTGTTCACAGAGCCTACCATGGACATGTTATATATTTGTCTTGTTCACAGAGCTTGTAATGGACATGTTATATATTTGTCTTGTTCACAGAGCCTACCATTGACATGTTATATATTTGTATTGTTCACAGAGCCTACCATGGACATGTTATATATTTGTCTTGTTCACAGAGCCTACCATGGACATGTTATATATTTGTCTTGTTCACAGAGCTTGTAATGGACATGTTATATATTTGTCTTGTTCACAGAGCCTACCATGGACATGTTATATATTTGTCTTGTTCACATAGCCTACCATAGACATGTTATATATTTGTCTTGTTCACAGAGCATATCATAGACATGTTATATCTTTGTCTTGTTCACAGAGCCTACCATAGACATGTTATATATTTGTCTTGTTCACAGAGCCTACCATAGACATGTTATATATTTGTCTTGTTCACAGAGCATATCATAGACATGTTATATATTTGTCTTGTTCACAGAGCCTACCATAGACATGTTATATCTTTGTCTTGTTCACAGAGCCTACCATAGACATGTTATATCTTTGTCTTGTTCACAGAGCCTACCATGGACATGTTATCTCGCTCATTGATATCAGCACATACAAACTGGATAAAATGGTGGATGGTGTCCATAAGAAGCCAGATTTTGTTCATATAGTGAGTAGAACCCCCCCCCTAACCACTAATATGTGCCTTATTTTGAAGCACATAAACTAAAAAACTTGTGAGTGGAGATGAATATGAAGGACATAACACAAAGGTGCTAAGTGTGTCTCTGCACCATATCTTATGCTTATTTTCTTACCCGCTAATAAGGACTATTTCTTATTCTGAAAATAACTTAGCCAAAAAAAAAGTTTGCAGTTCATGTGTGATAAGTTTTGACTGAGAGGCACACAAGAAAACATCAAATGTTATTTCATGCCCTGATTTTGTTTTGTTTCTACACTAGAGCCTTTTGGTTATGTCTGGATAGCTAAACAAAATAAAGGTGCTAGAATTTGTCCACACATAGCAGGCCTGACCAGCAAGAATATGAAGATGTCTGGTTTCTGAACCAGGCACAAGTATATTGGAGTTTGTCTATACCTAGGACACTGACCTTCAAAAATATGATGTCCGGTTTCTGGACCGGGCAGGAGTATATTGGAGTTTGTCTATACCTAGGACACTGAACTTCAAAGATATGATGTCCGGTTTCTGAACCAGGCAGGAGTATATTGGAGTTTGTCTATACCTAGGACACTGACCTTCAAAAATATGATGTCCGGTTTCTGAACCAGGCAGGAGTATATTGGAGTTTGTCTATACCTAGGACACTGAACTTCAAAAATATGATGTCCGGTTTCTGAACCAGGCAGGAGTATATTGGAGTTTGTCTATACCTAGGACACTGACCTCCAAAACTATGAAGATGTCCATGATTCAATGTATGACATTCTATGAATGGCTTTTTTATCCCCAGGCTGAGTGCCCGGACACTTTTCGAGGTAAATACACAAAGAGAGACCACCCAAATGAAGATCTGGGCGCTCTGTATGCATCAAACATCGATGACATCATAGATGAGATACACAGGAAGAAAAAAAATGTCAGCTGTTTCATAGCCGAATCCATGCAGAGTTGTGGCGGCCAGGTCATCTATCCAGCTGGATATCTGGATAAAGTTTTCAAGTAAGTTATGAATCAGGCCATGATAATCCCGGTTTTATTCTGAGTAGTTTAAATTTATTTAATCATTTCTCTGCTCTGTATCTAGTGAGTCTAGCATGACATTAAAATTGTCTTTCTCTTTAATTAGAAGTGGGCATGGGGGCCTAGCAGCATGCATGCTTGGTTGGTGTAATGAGAGTAGTTGGTTTGAATTTCTTTGAAGGTGAAAACTTGCTCCATGATTTAAGGGTGTCCCTGAGGTCAACCCAACTCTCATGGGTACCTGATATTAGTTGGGGTAAAGAAAAGGTGGCTAGGCATTGTGCTAGCCGCACAATGCCCTCGCAGTCTGTGGCTACAGAAACTTGTGAACTCTGCTTCACTTGCCCCATGGTTCTATGGTCTGTAAAGGAAACTTAACTTAGTTTAATTAGAAACAATGTTATACATGCTGCCCTATCTTATCTGTAGAGGTGAAGTAGCTGTAAAAACCTCTTATTGACAATAAAAAAAAAGTGAAAAAATTCCCTGATAAAGAAATTTGGGATGGGGGACCTGTTTAAATAAGACATGTTTAAAATAGACCTGGTTGAATAAGACCTGTTTAAATAAGACCTTTTCAGGTTTTTAAATAGAAGTAGAAGTTAGAATGTGTGTGGATTTTTCATTGGAATCTAGAGGACTTAAGGACCATGAGATGTAGTGTGGTCAAATTAAAAAGGAGCTAGCAGGGATTTTAATAGGACCTACTGGCATGGTGGTCAAGTGATATGTCCGCTCTTTCGGGTTTACTGATGGTCACAGGTTCCCATCTCCATGAAGGCAGGGATTTGTTCCCAGGGCCAATGGTGTCCCTGAGTCCACCCAGCTCCAAATGGGTACCTGACACTAGCTAAGGAAACAAAGTCGACTGGGAATAGCATGGAACCTCATAGCCGGGCCCTGTGAATACTGCATAAATTGCCTACAGACCTTCATGGTCTATGGACACAAAAATCTTCTGTATGGAAGGAGTCTCTGTATAGATTAGACAAATATGACCCAGTGGAAGTTTAGATGATCCAAAAGGTGTGATAAATATAACCAAAAAAAGGGGGTTGGGAAGTAAAACGAGGCCCCTAGGTGGTAAATAATATGTCTATATATATATATATGTATTAGGTGATATATATACAGTCGAAACCGCTTAAATCGACGGCGTTGGGGTATGAAAAATGGCATCGACATAACCGATGATCGAGTTAAAGCGAAAACCAATATGGCGGCAAAATATTAACATTTCTTTACGTACATGTTGTGCGTTAATTAGTGATGGGACGATTAATCAGAATCGTATCGGGACCCTATTTCTTCACTCTTTCTTAAGGTTGTTAAGACCGTTCGTTTTTAAAGACCGTTTAAGTTTTAATATAACGCCGTTTTGCGGTGATTCCCAGATTGAGCGATACTGTGCCTTCAAAGCCACTAGCTTGATTTTCCTTACAAGCTACACAAATAAGTAACCTACACATCCCCTCATTGTCCCCGGATCATTCTCTTCCTAATCATCTTCTTTGGGTCTTACAATGGACTCAGAATGGTCTATCGTGACCTATCTATGACTCATGACAAAGCGAACTCTTCTCTATATAAACGTACACAAATAAATTAGGTACTCCTTTTGAACTTTCAACTTTGACATATTTTAATTAATTCTAACCAATAGTTAAATGGCTTTTGCACACGGCAAATTCTTATGAATGAAACAATGAGAACAAAGCAGTAGTACAGTACACGTAATGGTCAAAATGAAGTTGAAGGATAAATGGTTGCCAATGACAACAAGTTTGCACACGGTACATTTTATTATTCCATACGATCCCCTCAGCTTACAATTCCTTCGGCAACTTGATGCTAATAGGACTAACCAACAACAATGGTGTGGGAGATTGAGAGTGGGGGTGGGTAAACTGTCTGTAGTCTGTTATATTATATATTTTAAACTCTGGGGAGCCTTGTTTACAGTAAGCAGCCTATGATTTTGGTATCGTCCCATCACTAGCGTTAATAAATGATAATGTTCAGGCACGTGTTTTTGGAGGTTTTTTTTAACACAACAGCATTGCCGTTATTTGTTTGATGAAGCTTTCGGCATGCTATAAAATTGTGCATACATGTTTGCTAACAACAAAAGGTATATGTGCACCAACTGACAGCAGAAATTTACAAATTTAAAATAAAAACCAACGTCGATTATCGATAAAAACTAAGAATTTCAAAAGCCGGCGATTGCCATAGGACCATAAGCAACACACCGCTGAGAGCAAAACGCAAGTGGGCTGTGACGTCACCAGCAGACCCTGATGAGGCAGAAACTTGGTCCCTTGGTTAAAAAAAATCATAGCTAACATTTTCAAAAGCTGGCGATTGGTCATGAGGATCGAGATAACCGATGTTAAGTGGCAAATTTGACCCTTTTTTTGTGCTCGTGTTATGAGGTTTCGGCGACTTAAAAAAATCGAATTAAACGACGAGAAAATGCTAAGACAAAGAGAGAACGTCGACATAATAGGGTGGTCGAGCTAATCGAGCTCGAGGTAAGTGGGTTCGACTGTATGTATATATATATATATATTAGGGCTGCGGAAATTACCGATTAATTTCTCGATTAATCAGTAAATTATTTTATCGATTAAAATTATTTTAATCGATAAAATAGTGATTAAAAATAGAAAAATGCTTTGTTTTTTTTAAATTCGATTTATTACTAAAAAATAAGTAATGGTTTTTATTTTATTATTATTTTTTTACATACAAAACTTCTCTGTTAAGGGAATTCATAAAGGGTATACTTTAAAATAACCTTTTTTTATAAGGACAATGATATAAAAAAAAACACATTGTTTTTAACTATTTAAAAATAACAAAATTTAAATTCATAGACATTATATTGAACTTCCTATTTTTAAATATACCCCCTAACAATAGTACATGTTTTAAATTTAATTAAATTACATACTTAGGTTATGGGCGTTTAAAAAATGCAGTAAAAGGGCATAAAATATGAAGGAAAACGAAATAGTGAAAAAAAGAGAATATGAGGTCTTAGAAAAAAATCATAGCTTTCGAGCCACTTGGGATAAAAATATGATCTTTATGTTTTTACTAATCATCAAACAATTTCTATACCGCTGTATTACTTTTATATTTATAAAATTAATTTGAAATTTCATTCAAGTGCCTCAACTTTAATACGTTATTTAACTTGTTTTCAGTGGTAACTGTTTTAAAAATAACTTAATGAGTATACTAATTGCCTGTTTTTATTACTTCCCTTGAAATTTTCAGTTTAATGACGTCATACATCTTTAAATTTAGCTTTACAAAATTATCGATTAATTAATCGGTAATTTTTCAAAAGTTAACGATTAAATTTAATTTAATNATATATATATATATATAATCTTCTGTATAGAAGGAGGGTCTGTAAAAGATAAGATATAAATATCCATATGGATATGTAACTGAAAGGGAAAGGGGAGATAAATATGATCTAGTGGTGATAAGGACCTAAAGGCTAATCATGAGGACCTAGTGTGATATTAAATGTGAGACCTAGGGGTGGATAAATAGCATTTAGTGTAAGAGTAAATATGACCTAGTGTAAGAGTAAATATGACCTAGTGTAAGAGTAAATATGACCTAGTGTAAGAGTAAATATGATAAATATGACCTAGTGTAAGAGTAAATATGACCTAGTGTAAGAGTAAATATGACCTAGTGTAAGAGTAAATATGACCTATTGCAAGGTGTAAATACGACCTATTGCAAGGTGTAAATACGACCTAATGTAAGAGTAAATATGACCTAGTGTAAGAGTAAATATGACCTAGTGTAAGAGTAAATATGACCTAGTGTAAGAGTAAATATGACCTAGTGTAAGAGTAAATATGACGTTTGCAAGGTGTAAATATGACCTAATGTAAGAGTAAATATGACCTATTGCAAGGTGTAAATACGACCTAGTGTAAGAGTAAATATGACCTAGTGTAAGAGTAAATATGACCTATTGTAAGGTGTAAGTATGACACTGTAGTGGTTAAATAGGAGCTGATAAGGGAATGGGGAGTTTAATGTTTGCTGAACAGACCCAAAATTATTTCCTTGAAGATCATTTGAAAGTAGTCATGTGCCATATTTGAAAGTAGTCGTGCGCCATTTTTGGCCTAACTCCCCCCCCCCTTTTTTTACCTGATGTCCATGACATGCTCACTTATGTCTCACCAACAAACTGACTTTTCAACACACCCACTTCATAGTGACACTATGTGAATTGTCTTGATTTGCCAATATCCCACAGGTCTATGAGAGCAGCAGGGGGCGTGTGTATCATGGATGAAGTCCAGGTCGGCTTTGGCAGGGTGGGGACACACATGTGGTCATTTGATGCACAAGGTAATGTCATGGTGGGGACACATGTGGTCATTTGATGCACAAGGTAATTTCAGAATGAGGGCATGTGGTCATTTGATACATAAGGTAATGTCAGAGTGGGGTCACATGTGGTCATTTGATGCATAAGGTAATGTCAGAGTGGGGAAAGAATGTGGTCATTTGATACATAAGGTAATGTCACTGTGTGGATACATGTGGTCATTTGATGCACATGGTAATGTCACTGTGTGGATACATGTGGTCATTTGATGCACATGGTAATGTCACTGTGTGGATACATGTGGTCACTTGATATATAAGGTAATGTCACTGTGTGGATACATGTGGTCACTTGATACATAAGGTAATGTCTCTGTGTGGATACATGTGGTCATTTGATGCACAAGGTAACGTCAC
>MUZC01001525.1:13945-51786 GCA_002072015.1 Radix auricularia
AGTGAATGTACTCGGCAGTATGACTTTCAGTAAATGTACTCGGAAGTATGACTTTTAGTCAATGTACTCGGCAGTATGACTTTTAGTCAATGTACTCGGCAGTATGACTTTCAGTAAATGTACTCGGCAGTATGACTTTTAGTGAATGTACTCGGCAGTATGACTTTCAGTGAATGTACTCGGCAGTATGACTTTTAGTGAATGTACTCGGCAGTATGACTTAATGAAGGTACTCGGCAGTATGACTTAATGAATGTACTCGGCAGTATGACTTTTAGTAAATGTAGTCGGCAGTATGACTTTCAGTGAATGTACTAACCCTAATATCAGCAATGTAGTCATTAGATGTTATTTGCTCTAATTCCATTCTGACTATTATTATTTAAAATATTTACAAGATTAAATATTAATAACAATACATCAACTCAAGTGGCATGCCACTTTAACAAGATACACATTTGTTGTATTTCAAATATGTGTGAATTAATACGTAGAATCTACCGATTTTAAAACATTAGACAATTTTAAAAAAATAAAAAAATGAAATAATTTTACGGTTTTAATAATTATAAAATACAGACATTAAAACTGTTTTAACCCTTCTAAATCTTCTTCTTATTTGCTCAATTTAAGTTACACTCACTGAAGGAATAAAAACAAATTATTAGACTAATGTTTTATAGCATTTTAATTTAATTATAACATTGAGTGTTATAAAAATGAACATTATTTTGTTTATCTCGGTAGATACGTTTTGTCAAGTATATCGGCACATTAAATACATTTTTTAACGGTGCTTGTTGGTGCAGCACAATCATGTATACAAATTAATTTGAAGAATTTTTGTATTTTTGATTTAATAGATCATGAAAAATGTTCCTTAAGTATTTTTTTTTGTATCTACAATTATTTTTCTTTTAATTAAATTATTGCTTTCTACGTTGTTGTAGTACAGAGAATTATTGTTTTTTACTCCCCTGTAATACAGACGATTAATGCTTTGTACGCTCTGTGAGTTATATTTAAGTTTAATTTCTATGTTGTTAAATGATGATAAAGGAAATTGTTTTTCACGTCAGCGATGCACCACAAAGCACCGGTGCTTTTTTTTAAACATGAAATTTAATGTTCTTTACACAACTTACTTTTGTGTCTCTAAGATATAATAATTATTAATATATGTAGATCTATACATTTTTAAAATATTATTGTTACTCTTTATATGAATGACTTATATGCCTTAGTTCTTTTTTAAACCTTACATAATAAATGCACAGTAAAATAAAATTCCAAAGAGAAAAAAAGATTGTCATATTGTTCATATTACGAATTTAAATACAAACTATAAAATGTTTATATATATATTTAAACATTTGTGCTTACCTTACTGTTTGAGTACGGCTGCGATTATTTCTCCATTTGAATAAAGAACAAGTCTATTCCATTTAAGTGCTACGTCACTTGATCTCGATCCCTATAAATAGGGATACAATGTCAATAAATTGTTAGGATTATCTTATCCCAGATAAAGCCCAATTCCAATCACAACATACCATAATTTGAACAAATTACTAATCTATAGACCATACATATTGTAAAACAAACTTGCCTTTGTTGTCTACAATAGCACATACTTAATATGTTACATAAAATATTTACACATCAGCTTGAAAGGTGTTTACTACAAACAACGCAAGTGTCGCTAAAATACTTTCGTATCATGTTTGTTGTAACAGCTTCTAATAAACCTGGATCAATGTCAATGTCTGGTCTTTCTGCTGTGATGAAGTCATCAATTATTGCTGTGTAATCTTGTCAATAAACTTGATCCAAACATGTTCATGCAGTAATCTCTCTTGGTAGCAGTTGAATGGGATAAAACTGACAAGGTTATTGAACTGAATAATGATGTTTATCAATGGCATCAATCACAGATTTAATTGTCCAAAAACACGAGAGATGATGTGATCATTATACAGTTGTCATGGTGATCATAATACAGTTGTCATCGCGATCATAATACAGTTGTCATGGTGATCACAATACAATTGTCATGGTGATCATAATACACTTGTCATGGGGATCATAATACAATTGTCATGGTGATCATAATACAATTGTTATGGTGATTATAATACAATTGTAATTGATGATCATCATAATGATATCGACTACATAGTGATTAAACAATTGTGACATTTCAAGAAGTTATTGTTCCTACAAATCATTCACATTGATCAATAACAATTCATGTCACCGACTTTTTTATGATCTCATTTGTTCCTTATCATTTTGATGTTAAAATATATCTCCACCTTCTCCTTGTCACAATAATGTTGGACATTACAACTGTTGAATCATAAAAGCGATGAGTTTTGGAGACCCGATAAACATTTCTATCTCTGCGAAGAAGAACTCTACCACGTGACGTATATTCTTTATAGCTATAAACATACTACTTCATCATGTAATGGTGCGTTGTATTCTCTTACATGCTGGTAGGCTGGTGGTTTGCCATCTCTACTAACAACAACGTAGTCATTAGCTGGTATTCGCTCGAAATCCATTCTGACTAGTATCTTATCAAAGACATTTATAAAGCCAATTTTAAGTTTATTTTTGAATATTTATTCATTAACATTGTATCCCTTATTGTAGGGAGCGAAATTAAGTGGCATGCCACTTAAATACGATAACATTGTTTCCTATGACAGAAGGTGTTAGGTAGGTGCGGTTTCAAACAGTTCGACATTTTTATTAGCAAAAACACATGAAATAATTTCATTGTTTTAATGATAATACAAACAGACATTACACACCGATTTTTTTTCTTTCTAAATTTTCTTTTTTATTTTCTAAAGACAAGTAACAAACACTGAGGCCTTTAAGTAATAACATTTTTTAATCAAATGTTTTATAGTTTTTTTTTCTATTTACTTTTAGATCTATAGGTCTATGTGATATTTTAATACTAATACTAATCTTATTTATCTCAGTATATATATGTTTTCTCAAGTATAGCGTCACATTAATTATGTTCTTACCGGTGCTTTGTGGTGCAGGACTGATGTCAATACAGTTTAAATTTAGGTACTTTATTATTTGTTGATTTAATAGAAAATAGAAACGTATTTCTTAAACAGTATATATTTCATCGTTCGTTTATTTAAAATATACTAAATTATCTTATCTTATCTGTTACAGACGCTCCTTCTATACAGAAGAATATTGCGTCCTATACGAAAGACTTGTATTTCAAAGATACCCTACATCAAAGATGGTCATTGTTTTCTACACTCTGGTATTACAGATGATTATTGTTTTCTAAACTTTTGTATTACAGATGGTTATTGTTTTCTAAACTTTTGTATTACAGATGGTTAATGTGTTCTGCCCTCTTGTATGACACAGGATATTTGCTCTCTATCCTCTAGTATTACCTGACTGTCTGAATCCTCTAAATGTTGTATCTATGACTCTCTGTATGCCAGCAGAGCACGCATGCGGCTTGACCACCCTACCGCTAATGTACATATCATAAATAGACATCAAGTAAATTCACATTAGAGGGCGCTGTAAGTGACATTTATTCAGAAACTTTAATTTATGAATTTATATTTTTGTCATTTCTACCGTTGTCATCATATTACTAGAAGAAATTAAACGTTTGAATCAGGTGAGACAGGTAAGGGCTAAACCTTAATATAACAACACTAAGTAAAATTAAAAACACTGGCTACGTCACTGCATAATTTTATGAATAATGAACATACAATATCTAACCTTACTGTTACATTACAATACATAATCACATTTAAAACTGACTTAATTTTGTTACCATAAAATAAAAATCAATATAAACTTTAGCGATATGAGCATAATCCACATCACACTAGTGTTTTGTTGACTAATAGGGACATCTATTTTCATGTCTTAGAGACATAAAGAACACATCTCAGTTATATCATCATCATCATCATCATTGCCTGTCGTCCCATCTGGGGCATAGGCCACGAACAAAGACTCTCCAGACATCCCGGTCCTGTGCCAATCTCTCTAGCTGTCCCCAGCTGTGCCCACTCTTTTTGGAGTCTGTCTCCAGTTCCCTTCTCCATGTCATTTTGGGTCGACGTCTTTTTCTCTTTTTATCTCAGTTTTATACAGAATCGTAAATGACTAATCGGCAATGTGCAAATAGTATTTCTCTACGATAGTAAGGCGGAATTATAATTATAGGAAAGATAAATAAATGAATACCTTTCGTCTGGAATGATGACGTATTTGACTATTTTTAAATGGAGGGAAAAAATAGTTTAAAACAAAATTGTAAAATTTTTATTTTTAAAACAATAAATTAGTAGTCTACTTTACAAAAATTGTATTTATTGATTGCGCATGTTATCTAATTGAATAAGAATCTATAAACTTTTTAAGTCTAGTTTTTTTTTAAAATTATAGTTTTACTTGTAGTGATTTACCCGAAATCAATATAATATACGAAAGTTTATAGATCTAGGAATAAGAGAAATAATTCATTACTATTGCTATAAGGGCCGTCAATAAATGACGTCACGCAATTTTTGCCGATTTTTTACCTCCTCCCCTCCCCCCTTCGTCAAGCGTCGTCACAAAATCGTCTCTCCCTTTCCAATAATACGTCACAAATCTTTGACCACCCCCCTAACCCACAAAAAAAACAACAACAAAAAAAAGAAAAAAAAACCAACTTATTTTCTAATTGACATTAAGTATGTTTAAATTCTTTTTTTTAATTGTCATTTAAGTATTTATTTAGTATATATGTCTACATTGTAATATCGTAACACTAGTGAAGCTATGTAAATCTACATTGAATAAGTTGTAAGCCAGTGCTTCTCCAACTTTTTCGTATTAGACGACCGGAAGGAATTTTTCCTTTTCTCCAGGTACCGGTGCACTCTTTTCTCGCTTTGACGTGATTTTCTCTTTACTGATTTGATAGCAAAATGAGCCCCTACATGGCTTAAAGCCATAAGATTAAGTATGAATTCGGCTTGTTTTATATATTACATTTTTTAAAAAAATTGTTTAGTTGCCAAGGCATAGCAGGACAGCTAACGAACAATGCAGCGGTAATGTCAAAAACACTTGTTGAGATTAACCTTTGCGATTAAGCTCGCTAATATGACTATTGATGTTACAAGGATCATTGCATTGTGTACAAACCTAGCATATATAGATACAAGACAATTCCTCAAATCGGTTTCGATCAAAGGCATTTGATCTAAAATTGCCACATTGATATCACATCTCATGTTTTCTAAAAATTATTAGGTATGCCCTGGAAGAGGAATATGGCGAGTACTGTACGAGCCCCACATTGTGCAGGGAAGTAGGATGTCATCTTGTGCGTCGCAAAATAGTTATTCCTGCAAGTTGAAGACTGAAAAATACTATGACATTAATAAAATATCCAATATTATCATAACTTTTTACTCCGAAGCTGTTTTTGTTTTTTGTTGTTTTTTTCCCCCAGAATTTTACGTACATTACACAAGAGTTGTAAATATAATGTCACCACTGCACGAGGAGTGTTAAATTTGTTGTATTTTCGTGTGGAATTTATAAAATAATTAAAAATATATGACTACCGCTATCGGACTGTCTAACCAAGTGGTCGGTAAACAGCGATAAATTATCTCATTTGGGGTAAAAAGGAAACTCTTGGGGTAAATGCTAAATCATTGTGGGCAAAGAAAATTTGCTAGAATCCGCTCATTTTGGGTTAACCATAATGTTAACATAAACTCTCATAATTTTAATTCCCAAGTATCTTTTTGAATTGGTCCGCTTTTTAAAAACGTTTAACCGGCCTTCAAAAAACCATCTGTGATCCTTAGATTATATTTTGTTTAAATGCATACAAATTAAACATTGACTATTAATCATCACGGTTCACTTCTTTGTTTAGAAAAAAAAATTAATATGTTTAAAATGTATTTATTAAAATCCCTCAATTAATTGACGAGCATCCCGTAAGAAAGAGGTCGGCGAACAAGGGTTCTCATTTGGGTTCAAAAGGGAATTCTTGGGGGTAATGCAGACTCATTTCCAATACTATCCACTAGATATATTAAAATACGTCATGTGTACGTGTGCGCTTTGAACAAATGCCCACTATTGAACAGGTTCTTTCCAGAAATTGCATTTGTTAAAATTTGTCTATTATGTAGATTTCTTACCTACGTACTATACGAAGACACCCAAATCCACCCTACTTTCATTTATATTGACACGAGTCACAATAATCCTAATCTGACTGTATCAAGTCTCCTTTCTGTCATATTTAAAATTAATGCCTTAAAAACTGAGCTCAGAAGAAAAAGTTGTTTTGTGCTCCTGTCGAATTGCGATGTCAAGAATTCGATGCATTCAATAAAGTTAATGAATACTTCGACTAATTTTAAATGGGCACATTTATCATTATATTTAGAATAGCCAGGGGCGTTTGACCAAAAACGAATCCAATAATTATATCAACTTAAACCGTTTATACTTGTATCAAATAGATTCACCTCCCCCAAACCCCGCGCCCCCCCCCCCACAAATAATAAAAAAATAAATGAATATCCTTATCCTTTTGTCTAAAAATATTTACACATAATCATATTCAGATCTTTTTTAGACACTTGTGATGTTTTTAAAATTCACCAGTTGTTGTTTCGGGGGGGGGGGGGGAAGAGGGTGTAACCGACAAAAAGGTTAGCAGACTACTGCCGTGAGTGAACCAAACAACGCTGCGGCTACATCACAAATGCCAATATTAAACGACCCAGGGTTAAAATTTCGTATGTTCTCTAATGGGTTCTAAAACTTGAGGATTATAATTAGATTTAATTTTCATGTCTTGATAACTTACGCCAACCGGCGTTTGATTGCCTATCGACCGGTACTTTGAGAAGCACTGATTTAAAAAATCATTAAATAAATTTTAAGCGAGCAAATATTTTAGTGGAAGTTTAATTTAAAGTTACCCTTTTGATGTGACGTCACGTTTCTTCAACCCCCTCCCTCCCCCTCATCACGCAACGTTACAAAATTGTGATCCCCCTCGTGAGCGTGCCGTCATTTATGGACGGCCCCATACATTTGTTCAAATTTTACAATTCCCCAATTAATATTGTAGTTCTTTTTATGGTAGATTTAATGTTACAAGAAAAAATAAATGGTTTGAAATGGGCAAAGGGAGGTAAGGGCTACACTATAATATAGAGGCATTTGTTAAAGTACAAACTGGTTACGTCACAGATTTACGTTAAAAGCTTCGCGGATCAAAATATGTTCTTAATATTTAAGAGCTCACACAAACTAAAACAATATTCAAATATTCATAAGAAATAAGTACTGACGTATAAAAAAAACCTATATTAGTAAAACTTGTAATGTGATCAAGATCCGCCCCTATCTTGTGCCTTGTTGACTGATAGTAGTTTCCTCCAATCTAGAGGATCCGCCCCTAAATTGTGCCTTGTTGACTGATAGTAGTTTCCTCTAATCTAGAAGATCCGCCCCTAAATTTTGCCTTGGTGACTGAAAGCAGTCACCTGTACTCTAGAAGATCCGCCCCTAAATTGTGCCTTGTTGACTGATAGCAGTCACCTCTACTCTAGAAGATCCGCCCCTAAATTGTGCCTTGTTGACTTATAGCAGTCACCTCTACTCTAGAAGATCATGAAGGACTTCAATTTTTTGCACTCCGGAAATACGTCTCACAGCCCAGCCCTAGCTTTGACATTGCTAATGTCCAATATGTGAGGAAAGTTTTGGATTTTAAAAGTGAGCTTGGAGATAGCATAGAGTATTATTTACATTTACATATTATATATTTTCTTACGTTTTACCGCTCTGTAAATAAATCCATCGCACATGTGCGTATTATAAGTGATGGGTTCCTAGATTGGTAGATCTACAGATCATATAAACAAAGTTGTAAGCTGTGTGGATTAATTTCAATTTACTTTCTATGTCTCTAAGAGATGATAATGGAAATTGGTTTTACTTTTTAGCTACGCACCACCAAACACCGGTGCTTTTGTATTTAAAATCAAATTTAATGTGTTCTTTACACAAACTACTTTGGATGATTAATGATAAAACTCTTTTATTCTTTAAAATATCTTTATTAATATGTTATTTATAATTTAAGGACCATTATTGTTAATCACTTATGTTTCATTGTTTTTGTATGAACTTAACATTAACAAATGAAAAAAAAAAACATGCAATACTAGGGGAAAATTGGATTTTAAAATAGGAATTATTTGGAATTTAAAGAAAACTACAAAATGTATACATTCGTTTTAGCGTATGTGCTGAATTACTGTCAGACCGTGGAGGCCGTTATCACTACCCTTAGTTCTGAAAAGAAAAAAAAAATGAAAAGAGAACCCGTCTATTACATTCAGGTGCTATTTCACTTGATGTCGATCCCTAGAAATAGGGATACAATGTCAATGAATGGATAGGATACTCCTACCTCAGATAAAGCCTTAGTCCAATTTCAAGAAAATCATTTCACTGGTTTATAGAATAACTCATAAAAATTTCAAAATTAATAGTTGATAAATTTTGTATAATAAACTTGTCTTTCTTGTCAACAAGAGTGAATTTTTAATATGTTACATACTAGATTGTGCTGGGGCGCCGTGGCGCCTACGGTGCCCCCTCTTTTAGGGCGCCTACGGCGCCAACCCCTTTCAAAAGCCCAACTAACTTGTCCTTTTTGATAAATACGAAATATTAAACTTTCTGAAATGCACGCAAAGTATTTAATAATAATAGGGCTTGTATTTTGCGCACCAATGCACATCAAACAATGATGTCATCATAATAAATATTTTTACAGCGCTCATCAACACACGATTTTTCAACTAAACTAACTGCTGTAGACTGTCGTACATCGCTCCTCAGCGTTCCAGATCCAGTGAGTGACTTGGACTATTATATTTATATGTTACATATAATGGTTATACGTCAGCTTCTTCTAGTACATATTCCTTTGGCCTGAGACTCTTAAAGCATTGAACTGATCAACCTGCTCCATCTGCTGAGCTGTGACACACAACACTGTCCTCACGAGGCCCTATGTTGCCTCCCTAAACTCCTCGACTATTTCTAGCGCGGGGCACCAAGTTAACAGGTGTACTACTGTTTCAGAGCACAGGCCGCAATAACGGCATTTTGAGTCCCTGTTATGGTCTAGCCTGCTGAAATATGAGTTAATTGGGCAGTGCTCTGTATGAATTTGAGTCACTAAACTCTGATGTTTGCAACTCAAACTCTACCTCTGACCTGATCGATTTGGCCTGGGCAAGTTAGCGAATACCCTCAAACCTGGACGTCACATTGTCAGCCCACTCGTGTTATTACTTGATCCTGAAGTTGTCCCTTAGCCAGGCCTTTGATGCAAACTGAAAATTTTTATGTAATACATGTTTTTAATACAATGATTCAATTAATTTTCATTCATATTTAAAAGTGAAATTAAAAAAAATATAATTATGATATTTAATAGATAGGTTTCCTCAAGTTTGTCATCTTATTAAATATTCCCGTAATGGTACTTTGTGGTGCAGCACCGATGTCAACAGAAATTTAAAATATGAATTAAATTAAGATTGATTAAAAAGAAATTCTAATATGTCACCTAGAAGTGAATGTTTCTGTGTTCGTCTATTTAAAACGAGCAAAAAAATCCCGTCCAAGGACATTCCGCCATCGTTTCGGTCATCCCGTTTTTTTGCAAAAGAGTCTTGCTTCTCAATAACGTCACCATTCACGTCACTCAGGACCCCCTTACCTTACCTCCGTGTCTTTCGAGCATACCAATCGTAATCTAAGATGTCGTTAATTAAGTGGGTGCTGCCCCTAAGCTTGAAAGGCTGCTACTTAACAACACACGTGTAGCTAAAACACTTTCGTAAGCGAACAGTCACAAATAATTTACTGAAAACTGTTTGAGTTTGGAAATATATTAAATTACAAATTTCGATTGAAATATTGTTCAATTACTAGCCAGAGATTACCCATCTAAATGAATAGAAAAATAGAAGTTTTTAAATTAATAGACAATGAATCTACAACATCTTCAGCCATTTCGGTAATTATTTAACGAAATATTCTTGTTAATATCAGAGAAACATAATACTTCACTAACAGCCCGTATAATTTGTTTTTCATCATTGTATGAGTCTTTCCCTGCTTGGCAATCATTAACTAAACATTGTACGAAGATAGCGAGTAATCGCCATCTTGTGAGTTTGCGTTAGAAAAGAGTTTCATCAAAGACTGTAGTTTAAACGTATTTTAGGCTTTAAAGACTTATAGAAATCAATTAATGACATTTTCTAAATCTTTTATATTTATTTTATGTTTTCAACACCTCCTGAGAGTGATTTTCAGCTCCCAAAAAGTGATCACGTGATCATTATCACAACACTGGATCACTGCAGTTCCCGCTGGGAGAGTTAGGGGTTAATTTAGGAATTACTGAACTTGACAATTAAGGACTAACAAAGAGACATACATATTTCCATGCATATGAACAGATATATATATAAATATATGCCTATATGTCTTCAGGGGACAATGGCGTTAATTATTGCTCTTCTCATTCCTCCACTTTATCCTTGCTCGTCTCTCTTCACTCCTAGTTGTGAGAGTCTGGCTTGTCTCTCTTCACTCCTAGTTGTGAGTACCTGGCTAGTCTCTCTTCACTCCTAGTTGTGAGGGTCTGGGTCGTCTCTCTTCACTCCTAGTTGTGAGGGTCTGGGTCGTCTCTCTTCACTCCTAGTTGTGAGTACCTGGCTCGTCTCTCTTTACTCCTAGTTGTGAGTACCTGGCTAGTCTCTCTTCACTCCTAGTTGTGAGTACCTGGCTAGTCTCTCTTCACTCCTAGTTGTGAGGGTCTGGCTTGTCTCTCTTCACTCCTAGTTGTGAGGGTCTGGCTTGTCTCTCTTCACTCCTAGTTGTGAGGGTCTGGCTTGTCTCTCTTCACTCCTAGGTGTGAGAGTCTGGCTTGTCTCTCTTCAGCTCCGCTCCGCTAGTTTAGTTGTGTGTGTGTGGATACCTTTGATTCAAGCAAGAAATCGGTAAGTAGGCGACATAAATTTAAAAGTAGAATAGAATTAAATATTTAAATCTCTCTTTAAATCCAACCACATATAGAAGGTACAATGGCCACAGCAACTATCACCCTTAGCACCATTAGGCCAACTACATACAACAAACCAGGAACGGTGATCCTAAATTTGACAGGCCCCAAGTCTTTTGACTTGGCGATAGAGACTATCGTCCAAGAACTTGAGGCCCACTTCGGTATAAGATGGGAAGATATCGAAGCTCTATACAACTTAGAGGCACCTACCAAGTGGTACCTCAAGTTGACAGACTCGGCCATGGCGAAGCACTACGCTGGGCTCCACCATGCCGAGATTGGGGACCTAGCGTCCAAAGGCTTTATGAAACTACTTGTTCACGAGGACAAGGTGGACAAAAAGATTTATCTGAACTGGGTGCCCACCATGATCGGTGAGATGGGGGTGTTAGAGATTGCGAGACATCTCGCGGCACCAAACACCCGGATCAGGCTAGAGAAGCACCCTTACAATGCCTCTAAGTGGGCCGTTTACCTGACACCCGGCAAGGATCTCCCTCACTATATCTTAGTGAATGCCGGAGTTTTCAGGCAGCAGAAAATCTGGGTCCAGGTCCCTGGACGCCGGGCTAAGTGCTTTCATTGCGAAAGCACACAGCACTGGACCAACCAGTGCGGTAAGGTTAAAACCCAACAAACGGCCCCAACGACAAAACCGGCATCAGTCCCGGGTAGGAGCTATGCCGTTGCTACCAGCGGTAGCCCCACTACTGGCCCCGCAACTGTAATCACACCCCCACCCAAGACATCTTCATCCACGGGTGGGAAGAAAAAGTCCCAGGAAGGAAAACAACAAAAGAAGAAACAACACGAAGAAAGAAAAGAATCTCCACGGAGCGCAGGTCGCGAGACAGTAGTGGAGGAAGAAAACCAGGAGGAGGATGGTTTTCAAATGGTAGCAAGGAGGAGGAGTCTATCGTCCTCCCCGGCTAGACCCACCTCCTACAAGCGGCAGAACAGCAACAGCAATTTGGAGCAGTCCAGAAGGAAACAACTGAGGAGAGACCTGAACAGGAACTCCAACCGACAGTTTTAAACAAACCCACCATAAAACATCACACACACACACCACCACCAGTTAGACACACAAAAATGGCAGACAACACGATCACCATAATCTCCCTCAACATTAGGGGATGCAGAACAAAGGGAGACTGCATCATTAAACTTGTTAAAGACCACACACCAGATTTCATTTTTCTTCAGGAAACTAACATACACTCGGAACACGACGCCAATACATACACCACCAGCTTAGGCTTTAAACACACCCACGCACATTACAGCAACGGGGATAAACGCCTAGGACAAGGAACAGCCATCATATCAACATCAGACCGATGGCAGGTCACGAACAAAGGAAACGACAACGAAGGACGGATAACCACAGTCAAGATTACAAACAACAAAAAAAAGTTCTTACTCTTTAACATATACGCACCGTCGGACAAGGGTCACCAAAAAAAGCAAATTTTCTACAGGAAACTGGTACAATTTATAGGAAATACCCAGGACGGGGATGAAATTATAATGGGGGGAGATTTTAACTATATAAATGACCCATTAGACTCCACCAACCGGGACAGGACTAGAAAAATAGTAATATACGAGGAGAATAGTCAAATAGAAATAATAAAATACATTACCGACACATTCAGCCTAACCGACGCCTACAGGGAAAAACACCCCAAGGGGAGGGAAATGACACACCGAAGTGACTTTCATACCACAAGCGCCAGGCTAGACAGGCTGTATTTGCCAACATCGTCAGCCATATACAAGGTAACACACATAGCAGAAACACTAAAATACACAGACCACAAAGCAATCAAAGTACAGATAAACGGACAAAACGGAATCAGAGCCACAAGACGGTCTCCACACTGGAAATTTAACAACACCCTTTTAGAAAACAACAGATACTTAGAAATCATAACGCCTATCATAAAACAGTACACAACAAAAATACCAACCAACAATATAGGCAGGCACTGGGAGCTCTTCAAATCAACAGTGAGAAGAGTTACCCAGACAATCGCCGCAGACATACACAAAGAACGTAAGGAACGAGAGAAAGAATTGAGACACCAAATACCAATACTAAAATTAACCGACCCCACTGACCCTATAGTGATAGAGTTAGAAAAGGAGTTAGAGGAAATAGAACAGTTTAAATACAAAGGGGCACATATAAGAAGCAGAACACTAATAGACAATCTAGAAGTTCCAACGAAACATTTTTTAACTATAGAAGAAAACATCCAGCGTAACCACAATATACAAGCAATCGAGGACAGTAGAGGAACGATACATGACGACGACAACGGCATAGTGCAGACGTTCACAGACTATTACACAAGACTATACACACACGAACAAACAAACCCAGACACTCAGGATAGGTACATGGCGTACACAAAGACACTAAGGGACGACCAGAGGGACGCGCTAGACAGACCAATAGACACCAGAGACATCAAGGCGGCTTTAGACGCAGGGTTGCCAGATTGTAATTTGGGTAAAAAGCCAAATTGACTGCCAAAAAAGGCCAAAAAAAGGCCAAACTTATGTGATATGAAAAATGTCAACAAAAATGACGTCACGCACGTAGGGGCGGGAGGGGGTGACACATTTGTGATGAAGGGATAAGGTTGTTTAAGAATTGTAACGTCACATCAAAATGCACAACTCTAGATAAAAGCTCCACTTAATGTCGTTCTACATGGCTTCGCGCGTGTGACGCTAACAGAGAGCAATATTACACTATATACCTACTTAACTGACAATAAAGTCGTTTAAAACATGATCATTTTTAAATAGAAAATACCTCTTTTATGGAACTGGGGGGGGGTAAAGCTTTGTGATTTCATATTAGAAAGGTGTTTAACCTTTTTGCATTTTGAATGCACAGTGCAAGCGAATGGCAGGTACATTTCATTTGTAGGCAGTTAGGAGATACATATTTTAATCTCGACCATACAGAATTATTACAACCAATCATGTTAGCAGCACCATCCGATGCCAAAACCCAATACAATTTGTGAGAATTTGGTCACAACTTCTAATTTCATCGTTAATCAAATAAAATAAAATTTTCCCCTGTTGCTTCATGTACTGGAATTAGGCTTAGAAAACAGGTGGCAATTTGATTTGATCTATCGCTCCAGAAACGAACCAAAATACACAAATGCTTTTGTATAGAAATGTCTGTAGACTCATCTATTATTATTGCATATTTCTTCTTTTTCAAATCATTAACAAGATCCCTCTTCAGAGCAGGTGAGATGACATTCTTGATTAGACATGCACATTTTGTCCAGTGTAACTTTATTTATCCTATTGTACTCCCTTGTCCATGTGTTTTCATTATTCACTCTTATGATCTATTGAACGTATTGAGCAATGGCAGGCTATGCCTACAGCTATTTTCCAACTTAACGTTATCATCCGTTAGTCTGGACTCTGGACGCCTTCACTACTGTAAGTTTAGCCTGGCTAGGTGATGGCATCCTTTGCTTATGTTTCTCCGTCTTTTCGTGACTTGAAATATTACTAAGCTTTGGTATAATGTTGCAGTGGCAAATTTTACAGTAGACAGTAGGCCTCCTCCGTTGTATCAGAAGCCTTTTTAAGCCACACTAAATTCTTCTCCCATTCACTATTGTACTTTCAATTGCTATCATAATTACTTTTCCATTTTTTTTATGCCGACTACGATTCTAAACCGTAATGACAATACCCTGTATACGAGGACTGGACAAAAAAATTGAAAAAATAAATTAAAAAGTAAAAATTTTTTTAAAAGGCCAAGAAAAGGCCAAAAGGCCAAAAAAATTTTTTGAGGCCAAACCACCTGAAAAAAGGCCAAATTTTGAAAATTTGGCCTTAAAAAGGCCAATCTGGCAACCCTGTTTAGACGACATGAACAAAGGGAAGTCACCCGGGCCAGACGGGCTGACGACCGAGTTCTACCAACATTTCGCCACACAATTGACGCCACTCCTACGCGCGATAACGGACGAAACGTACAGGAACAAAGAGCTGCCACGCAACATGGGAGAGTCGTACATAAAAATTCTCCACAAAAAGAAAACAGATAGAACACAAACAAAAAATTATAGACCAATATCTTTACTTAACACAGATTACAAAATAATCACTAAAGTAATAGCAAATAAAATTAAACCGTATCTAAAGGATCTGGTGTACCCAGACCAACAATGCATTATTAAAGATAGGAACATAAACAACCATAACCACTTCATCATAGACATAGTTCATTATGCCAAAGACAAAAACATCGCAGCGAGTATCTTGGCCCTCGACCAAGAGAAAGCATTCGATAGGGTATGTCACACATACCTACACAAAATATTAAAACAAAATAACCTAGGAAACTATGTGTGTGACTGGGTTAAAATAATATATAAAAATTCCATTAGTAAGCTACTCATTAATAACACACTATCGGAAGGAATAAAAATACAAAGATCTGTAAGGCAGGGGTGCCCACTCTCGCCCTACTTGTATATCCTGGCCATAGAGCCGGTATTAGAAAAAATTAGATTAGATAGCAACATAAAAGGAATACACCTACCCAATAGAGGAGAAAGAAAGTTATTAGCATACGCTGACGACACTATCTTTTTTACACAAAATAACAACTCAATCAAACGAATAATAGAAACCTTCGAGGAATTCGGATCAGCAAGCGGATCAAAAATTAACATCAAGAAATCGGAAATCATGGGAATAGGAAAACTTACGAATAAGGACGACTATCTCCTTAACTTGGAAGGAAAGAAAGAATTACTCATATACGGATTAACCTTCACAAACAACCCATGGGAAACACATAAAGAAACATGGGATTCGCTAGTAAAATTTGTTAACAAAATCATCACGCGATATAAATACGCAGCTAAAACAATATTTGGTAGGAGTACACTAGTAAATACTTTAATAATACCAAAATTAATTTACGTAGGGAACATTTTTGACATCCCCCCTCAAACTCTAACAATAATTAACCAAGCGATTAGAACATATAGATCTATCTTTATGCACACCAAAACGAATATTAAGAAATCAACTCTAATGCAGACCAAATTAGAAGGAGGAACAAATCTGCAGGATATAGAAACCAAAATTAAAGCCATGAGGATCAGGCACATTGGACAAGCAATCAAGGACCACAAGGAACATTCACTAACACACTATTACATAGGGGCCAGACTGACACGTCTGACACCTATGGATAACAAAACACCGCACTACATGGGGACGAGAGTCCCCTCCTTTTATCAAACAAGCTTACGCGCAGTGGCGTAGCGAGGGGGGGGGCGAATGCCCCCGGGCGCCACGTAAGGGGGCGCCAAAATGAGTATTAAAACTCATAGTTAATTTTATTTTAATGTAAACTAATGTATCCCAAATACGTTTGCAAGATTTATTATTGGAGCTCCGAACATATCTTTATTACAAAACAGTTGTTAAACATGATTTAGGCGCCCCCATTGAGCGTTAAGGGGCGCCATTCTACTCATAAATAAATGACACATACTAATGTAGGATTGCTGATGTTTTTTTTTGTTGTAAATTTAAAAAACTGTTAGTTGATGGTAGTGAGCAGTAAGAGACCAATACGATTCTTTTAATAGAGCTACCAGAGACGACACTGAAAGCAACCAAAATTACCAAGACCAGAAAAAGGAGTGGCTTAAAGCAGTGGTTCTCACCCTGTGGTCCACGGACCACTAGTGGTCCGCGAAGATTTGCCAGGTGGTCCGTGAGAGAAGCATGAAATTTACGCACTGTAGGATTCATCGAGAAAGACTAGCAAGTAAAAGAATTAACGCAGACTTAAATATATTTCTGATCTGGCCATAATGGTTTTTAATTTTATCAAGCTCGTCAATTAAATTCTCGTCTCTTTGATTTCTTATGCTCGAATATGAATCTTGAACGTTAACAGTTACTAATGTATACTGAATTGCGCTGGTTATCTGACTGTTTTAATTATGCGATGACGTAAGAGATTTTCATGTAGAAATAACTCAAAGCTTGTTGATAGTTTGAACCATGGCTAAAGGGTTGCTGTTCTGGCTTACTTGGCTGAAATTTTTGAAAAGCTCAATAAACTTAATTCCACTCGGCAAGGAAAGCAGATTCATTATATGACTCTCACTCTCGGTGACAGAATGTCTGCTTTTACGAAAAAGCTTGATCTTTGAAAAAAAATATTTTAAGGTAACTTTGAGATGTTTAATAAATTGTACGAAATCACCGAAAAACCAGAAAATGCAGAAATAATTTTTAGTAGTGGCCCGTAGTTAAGGCACATATTTTTAAAGTAGTCCTGGAATCTCAAAAGGTTGAAAACCACTAGCTAACAGAATGGTTAATACGCGTCCCTTTGCTGCATGCTGTGACTCTTTAAAAAGATAAATCGTACTTCCCCAATTCTCATGTGGAGGGAGTTAAGTGGGAGAGGGGAGGGAAGGTCTCTCCTCTCACGGGCTTGTATCGGAGTGTCAAAGCAAGTTGGATTCCTTTCATATGAAACATCAGGCATCGCCTTTCTTTCCTGTCCATCGTCGATAAAACTTGTTGCTCAGTAGGATCAACTGTTAAAAAAAACACAACAAAAAATGCCCGAGAAAATCTAGGTTTAGTATCTTATTTATCACCGGAAATCCAAAATGAATGTATCCACCTACTTACATCGACTGTAAGGAATCAGCTGTTGAGTGAAATCAGAAAACACAAGTACTAAGGTATCTTACTTTACTCCAATCGATCTAGGACACCGGAAAAGCTTTCTCAAGTCATCAGATTTGTGGATGTGGATTTACAAACTAAAAAGTAACTATCAAAGAATCATTTTAAGATTTTGCAAAGATACATTCCAAAGACGCAAAAAGCCTTGAAATAGTTATCGTAGAGAAACTGGAATCTAATAGCATACCACTATCCGACGGTCGGTCACGATGTTATGACAATGCTTCTGTAATGACCGGGAATGTTTCCGGCCTTCAACAGCGAACATGTGCTAGAAATCACAAAGCATTATTCATAAACTGTGGCAACCACAGCTTAAAATTTAGCAAGAGTACACTCAACTAAACATGATCCAGTTGTTATCACGTTTTTGGAACAGTTAAAAGTATAGATTTATGTTTTCTCCCTTTCAACAACTCGTTGGGAAAAAATTAAAAAAAGAGTTGTGCCAATCACAATGACGAGGGAGTCTGAAATGCGTTGGATTGGACGATCAGAAGCTGTTATAGCAATTTATGAAGGACTAGATGACATGGAAGGGCTGTTGGAAAAATTATCAGAACATACAAATTTGACGCCTGACACCAGGAGTGATGCAGAAGCTTTGCTGGTAGGTATATAAAACTTTAACTTCCTAGATTTTAAACATTTCTGGAACATCATACTTGATAAAATTGATAGTGTCCAGAAACGGTTCCAGAATCCTACTGTGAGTTTCAAGGAAGCTTAATCTGATCTTGAATCGCTTGAGCAAGAAATTGTCAACATTCGTGTTAATTTGAGCCATGTTGCGGTAGACAATGGGAAAGGAGATGCACAACTTGGAGAATCGAGTTTGATAGAAGATTAGACGACATCGGAGGATGCCTTCGAGAATTAAAAAGAGATGCAGAACTTTCTCCATAAGAAGAAATTGCACCTGCTATGAACAGCAAAATTGATAAACTCCAACATGAGGTATCAATACGGATTTTACGTCTTAAACAACCTAAACAACAAATTTGGATTTTTACTAGTTACTAGACGTCAAATCTCTTCTTGCTGAAACAAGAGTCGATACGCTTCGTTATAATTGCTTAGATTTTGCTAATTTCTACGAATTGTGTACAGAAATCAAAGACTAAAAAATGTTGCTCAGTACCCGGACTGAAGTTCTACCGGAAACTACTTTGGATCTTCTCGATTTTATTGTTTCATATGGAGATGACGTATTTCCGAATCTGCGCATTTCACTTCAAATACTTCTAAAAATTGCTGTTTCAACTAAAAGCTGTGAGCGGTCCTTCAGCAAAGTAAACCTTATTTTGTCTTAATTACGTGCTTCAATGGATCAAGATCGTCTGGATGATCTTGCACTCCTTAGCATCGAAAGAGAACACTTGAGAATATCAATTTTAACAGCGAGATTGACGACATTCAAATCAAGGAAGATCAATTTATTTTAGATTATGTCTATTCGAGTCATGTATAATTAGTAGAGTATTTTTTTTTCAAATAAATTGTTTATAATCGTATAGAGAATTATTAGTCTGTATTGTATTTCATTAAAATATCATTTGCTTCAAAAAAATGAACCATATAAACCGTAAAATTTCAAATTTTTCTTGGGGGCTCAGTGAGCCCCCAGAATTTTTCGGTCCGTCAAGGGACGCAGAATTTGTGTCTTGCCCCCGGGCGCACATGACCCTAGCTACGCCACTGCTTACGCGCCATAAAAAATAACGAAAGTCACATGCACAAAACAAACAAGGAAATCTACGACCACTTGAGAGATCGACAGAAAACCCCTCATCTTGAGAGAATCAAGTGGTTGAGACTTTTCAACAAAACAGATATAGACGACACCTTTAAAAACCTACACATCAAAGAAATAGAACCTAAAGCAAGGGAAATAACCTACCGGCTAATTTATAACATGACATCAACGTCAGAAAGGCCGGAACAACATACACTCTTAAGACCAAGATGTCCACTCTGTGGATATTTATTAATAGAGACAGAGAGACACCTCTTCTTAGAATGTAATGTCATACAAAAAACCAAATCCACTTTAACACAACTGTTAGAAGCTGGAACAAACTACCCAATTAACATAGATAGGGCTATAACCCTAAATACTATCCCTAAATCACATAATACAACGCAACATGTCATCAGCCTACGACTGCTGGCGGGATATAGAAAGCACATTTGGCAGTGCAGAACTAATATAGCTTTCAATAAACACAACTTCACGGAACCTCTAATAGAGAAAATATTTAGAACAAAAATTCAAAATCTACTAGAGCAAATATAATAATAACATAACAACATAATAATATAATAACAAAATAAATAAAACTAAATACACAGCATAATCTAAATTATACTTTAAAATTAATAGTATACTATATTCTTCTGATGTAAATAGACGTAAATAAAGTATCAACAATTTATAACTATAATGTAAGGGCCATAACCCCGGACAGTGTCTGCGCTCAGAAATCTGCTCTTTTCCTTTCAGAGAGGAATCGGGAGGATCAAAAGGAACAGGCACGGACAAGTCCACTGGAGGAACAGCCATAACCCGTCACCCCCTCTCTTATATTATGTGTGTTCACACCATGCCACTTTTCGTCCCTCTCATTCTCACATTTCACTTCACGGGCATATCATTCACACCACCATGTTTGTATGTTTGTATAGTCTGTATAAGTATGGGTCGAGAGGTTTTCTGGGTGTGTTGTTTGTTTAGCCTTATGAGGCACGCTCGCCTCAGACAGGCTGGTCTGAAGGTAGTATCGTCAACGTATCTGTCCATCATCCAATTTTGAAAAAAAAAAAATAAATAATTATTTCCATATTAAGGCCTTCAGCAAAAAATTTCCTAAAAACTATGTACATTTAAAATAAATAAATTAAACGCTATGTCCAAAAAGGGACTGCAGCGGAGATCGATGAGAGAAGTTTGAGGTATCCGCTGCAACCCCCCTTTTAAAAAAAAAAAAAAAAAAATAAAAATAAAAATTTATCCAAGTGGCACGCCACTTGATTTCGATCTCTTTAACAAGAGATAACATTTCAATGAATTGCTAAAGAATCTTCCCCCCACTTCCAGCCCAGCTCACAGTTTAAACTAAAACTTGCTAAGCCACGAGTTTAAGAGGAAAATAACTCTACAGAGGCGGGCGGTGATAGCATAAGATAAAGAGAAGAACAGATTAGGAAAATTTCATTTATGTATTAGCTGAACCTTTAAAGCCTCCCAGTCAAGAAAACGTGTCTAAAATTCCTGAAAATAAAACAATAATAGGTTTTATCATATCGTTCAGACCTAAAAGGAAAAATATAAAACAACCGACATTGAAGTAAATCTTTTCGTACCACAACAATGCGACATAGAAATAACATTGATTCTTATAATATAAATGTTAATGTTTGTCAAATAAGAAAATATTGTTTGTATTTTTAAATATTACGTTTAAAATGTAAAGGACTGAGTCCACTCTGTGATCGCCCAACCCTCTCCATCCACTGTCCCCTATTTGTGTACTCCACTCCCTCTCCATCCACTGTCCCCTTTTTGTGTTCTCCACTCCCTCTCCACCCACTGTCCCCTATTTGTGTTCTCCACTCCCTCTCCATCTACTGTCCCCTATTTGTGTTCTCCACTCCCTCTCCATCCACTGTCCCCTATTTGTGTTCTCCATTCCCTCTCCATCCACTGTCCCCTATTTGTGTTATCCACTCCCTCTCCATCCACTGTCCACTATTTAAGTTCTCCACTCCCTCTCCATCCACTGTCCCCTATTTGAGTTCTCCACTCCCTCTCCATCCACTGTCTCCTATTTGTGTTCTCCACTCCCTCTCCATCCACTGTCCACTATTTGTGTTCTCCATTCCCCCTCCATCCACTGTCCCCTATTTGTGTTATCCACTGCCTCTCCATCCACTGTCCACTATTTAAGTTCTCCACTCCCTCTCCATCCACTGTCCCCTATTTGAGTTCTCCACTCCCTCTCCATCCACTTTCACCTATTTATGTTCTCCACTCCCTCTCCATCCACTGTCACCTATTTATGTTCTCCACTCCCTCTCCATCCACTGTCCCCTATTTGAGTTCTCCACTCCCTCTCCATCCACTGTCCCCTATTTGAATTCTCCAATCCCTCTCCATCCACTGTCCCCTATTTGAGTTCTCAACTCCCTCTCCATCCACTGTCCACTATTTGAGTTCTACTCTCTCTCTCCATCCACACTCCCCTATTTGTGTTCTCCACTCCCTCTCCATCCACTGTCCACTATTTGTGTTCTCCACTCCCTCTCCATCCACTGTCCACTATTTGTGTTCTCCACTCCCTATCCATCCACTGTCCACTATTTAAGTTCTCCACTCCCTCTCCATCCACTGTCCCCTGTTTGTGTTCTCCACTCCCTCTCCATCTTCTGTCCCCTATTTGTGTTCTCCACTCCCTCTCTTTCTGCTGTCCCCTATTTGTGTTCTCCACTCCGTCTCTTTCTACTGTCCCATATTTGTGTTCTCCACTCCCTCTCCATCCACTGTCCCCTATTATGTTCTCCACTCCATCTCCATCCACTGTCCCCTATTTGTGTTCTCCACTCCCTCTCCATCTACTGTCCCCTATTTTTGTTCTCCACTCCCTCTCTTTCTACTGTCCCCTATTAGTGTTCTCCACTCCCTCTCTTTTTACTGTCCACTATTTGTGTTCTCCACTCCCTCTCCATCCACTGTCCCCTATTTGTGTTCTCCACTCCCTCTCCATCCACTGTCCCCTATTTGTGTTCTCCACTCCCTCTCTAGTCCCTGTCCCCTATTTGTGTTCTCCACTCCCTCTCCATCCACTGTCCACTATTTGTGATCTCCCAACCCTCTCCATCCACTTTCCACTATTTGTGATCTCCCAACCCTCTCCATCCACTGTCCACTATTTGTGTTCTCCACTCCCTCTCCATCCACTGTCCCCTATTTGTGTTCTCCACTCGCTCTCCATCCACTGTCCCCTATTTGTGTTCTCCACTCCCTCTCCATCCACTGTCCCCTATTTGTGTTCTCCACTCCCTCTCCATCCCATGTCCCCTATTTATGTTCTCCACTCCTTCTCCGTCCACCGTCCCCTACTTGTGTTCTCCACTCCCTCTCCATCCCCTGTCCCCTATTTATGTTCTCCACTCCCTCTCCATCCACTGTCCCCTATTTGTGTTCTCCACTCCCTCTCCATCCCCTGTCCCCTATTTGTGTTCTCCACTCCCTCTCCATCCACTGTCCCCTATTTGTGTTCTCCACTCCCTGTCCATCCACTGTCCCCTATTTGTGTTCTCCACTCCCTCTCAACCCACTGTCCCCTATTTGTGTTCTCCACTCCCTCTCCATCCCCTGTCCCCTATTTGTGTTCTGCACTCCCTCTCCATCCCCTGTCCCCTATTTATGTTCTCCACTCCCTCTCCGTCCACCGTCCCCTATTTATGTTCTCCACTCCCTCTCCATCCCCTGTCCCCTATTTGTGTTCTCCACTCCCTCTCCATCCACTGTCCCCTATTTATGTTCTCCACTCCCTCTCCATCCACTGTCCCCTATTTGTGTTCTCCACTCCCTCTCCATCCACTCTTCCCTATTATGTTCTCCACTCCCTCTCCATCCACTGTCCCCTATTTGTGTTCTCCACTCCCTCTCCATCCACTGTCCCCTATTTGTGTTCTCCACTCCCTCTCCATCCACTGTACCCTATTTGTGTTCTCCACTCCCTCTCAATCCACTGTCCCCTATTTGTGTTCTCCACTCCCTCTCCATTCACTGTCACCTATTTGTGTTCTCTACTCCCTCTCCATCCACTGTCCACTATTTGTGTTTTCCACTCCCTCTCTTTCTACTGTGATCTCTCTCTGTTATCCCACCCTCCCTTTCTGCTGTGTCTGACTTCAGCCCTCCTTCTCTTTCTATTATGTCCTCTCTGACTTTAGCCCTTACTCTTTTACTGTGACCTCTCTGTCTTCATTGCTCCCCCTCTTTCTACCGTGTCTTCCCTGTGTTAGCCCACCCTTTTTTTCTAATGCACATTCCTCTCTTTCTACTATGACCTCCCTGTGTTAGTCCCTCCCTCTCTTTCCACTATGACCTCTCTGTGCTTCCCCTCCCTCTATTTCCACTATGACCTCTCTGTGTTTCCCCTCCCTCTCTTTCCACTATGACCTCTCTGTGTTTCCCCTCCCTCTCTTTCTACTGTGTCCTCTCTGTGTTTACCCTTCCTCTCTTTCTACTATGACCTCTCTGTGTTAGTCCTTCCCTCTCTTTCTACTGTGTCCTCTCTGTGTTTCCCCTCCCTCTCTTTCCACTATGACCTCACTGTGTTTCCCCTCCCTCTATTTCTACTATGACCTCTCTGTGTTTCCCCTCCCTCTCTTTCTACTATGACCTCTCTGTGTTTCCCCTCCCTCTCTTTCTACTGTGACCTCTCTGTGTTTCCCCTCCCTCTCTTTCTACTGTGACCTCTCTGTGTTAGCCCCTCCCTCTCTTTCTACTATGACCTCTCTGTGTTAACCCCTCCCTCTCTTTCTACTGTGACCTCTCTGTTTTAGCCCCTCTCTCTCTTTCTACTATGACCTCTCTGTGTTTCCCCTCCCTCTCTTTCTACTATGACCTCTCTGTGTTAGCCCCTCCCTCTCTTTCTACTGTGTCCTCTCTGTGTTAGTCCTTCCCTCTCTTTCTACTGTGTCCTCTCTGTGTTAGTCCTTCCCTCTCTTTCTACTGTGTCCTCTCTGTGTTTCCCCTCCCTCTCTTTCTACTATGTCCTCTCTGTGTTAGCCCCTCCCTCTCTTTCTACTGTGTCCTCTCTGTGTTTCCCCTCCCTCTCTTTCTACTATGACCTCTCTGTGTTAGTCCTTCCCATTCTTTCTACTGTGTCCTCTCTGTGTTTCCCCTCCCTCTCTTTCAAATATGACCTCTCTGTGTTAGCCCCTCTCTCTCTTTCTACTATGACCTCTCTGTGTTTCCCCTCCCTCTCTTTCTACTATGACCTCTCTGTGTTAGCCTCTCCCTCTCTTTCTACTGTGTCCTCTCTATGTTAGTCCTTCCCTCTCTTTCTACTATGACATCTGTGTTAGTCCTTCCCTCTCTTTTTACTGTGTCCTCTCTGTGTTAGCCTTTCCCTCTCTTTCTACTGTGTCCTCTCTGTGTTAGTCCTTCCCTCTCTTTCTACTGTGTCCTCTCTGTGTTAGTCCTTCCCTCTCTTTCTACTGTGTCCTCTCTGTGTTAGCCCCTCCCTCTCTTTCTACTGTGACCTCTCTGTGTTAGCCCCTCCCTCTATTTCCACTATGACCTCTCTGTGTTTCCCCTCCCTCTCTTTCCACTATGACCTCTCTGTGTTTCCGCTCCCTCTCTTTCTACTGTGTCCTCTCTGTGTTTCCCCTCCCTCTCTTTCTACTATGACCTCTCTGTGTTATTCCTTAACTCTCTTTCCACTATGACCTCTCTGTGTTTCCCCTCCCTCTCTTTCTACTATGTCCTCTCTGTGTTAGCCCCTCCCTCTCTTTCTACTGTGTCCTCTCTGTGTTTCCCCTCCCTCTCTTTCTTCTATGACCTCTCTGTGTTAGTCCTTCCCTCTCTTTCTACTGTGTCCTCTCTGTGTTAGTCCTTCCCTCTCTTTCCACTATGACCTCTCTGTGTTAGTCCTTTTCTCTCTTTCTACTGTGTCCTCTCTGTGTTTCCCCTCCCTCTCTTTCTACTATGACCTCTCTGTGTTAGTCCTTCCCTCTCTTTCTACTGTGTCCTCTCTGTGTTTCCCCTCCCTCTCTTTCCACTATGACCTCTCTGTGTGTCCCTTCCTTCTCTTTCTACTATGACCTCTCTGTGTTAGCCCCTCCCTCTCTTTCTACTATGACCTCTCTGTGTTTCGCCTCCCTCTCTTTCTACTATGACCTCTCTGTGTTTCCCTTCCCTCTCTTTCCACTATTACCTCTCTGTGTTTCCCCTCCCTCTCTTTCTACTATGACCTCTCTGTGTTTCCCCTCCCTCTCTTTCTACTATGACCTCTCTGTGTTAGCCCTTCCCTCTCTTTCTACTGTGTCCTCTCTGTGTTAGTTCTTCCCTCTCTTTCTACTGTGTCCTCTCTGTGTTTCCCCTCCCTCTCTTTCCACTATAACCTCTCTGTGTTTCCCCTCCCTCTTTTTCTACTATGACCTCTCTGTGTTTCCCCTCCCTCTCTTTCCACTATGACCTCTCTGTGTTTCCCCTCCCTCTCTTTCTACTGTGTCCTCTCTGTGTTTCCCCTCCCTCTCTTTCTACTGTGTCCTCTTTGTGTTTCCCCTCCCTCTCTTTCCACTATGACCTCTCTGTGCTTCCCCTCCCTCTATTTCCACTATGACCTCTCTGTGTTTCCCCTCCCTCTCTTTCTACTGTGATCTCTCTGTGTTAGTCCTTCCCTCTCTTTCTACTGTGTCCTCTCTGTGTTTCCCCTCCCTCTATTTCCACTATGACCTCTCTGTGTTTCACCTTCCTCTCTTTCTACTATGTCCTCTCTGTGTTTCCCCTCCCTCTCTTTCTACTATGACCTCTCTATGTTTCCCCTCCCTCTCTTTCCACTATGACCTCTCTGTGTTTCCCCTCCCTCTCTTTCCACTATGACCTCTCTGTGTTTCCCCTCAATCTCTCTTTCTACTGTGTCCTCTCTGTGTTTCCCCTCCCTTCTTTCCACTATGACCTCTCTGTGTTTCACCTCCCTCTCTTTCTACTGTGACCTCTCTGTGTTAGCCCCTCCCTCTCTTTCTACTATGACCTCTCTGTGTTTCCCCTCCCTCTCTTTCCACTATGGCCTCTCTGTGTTTCCCCTCCCCCTCTTTCTACTGTGACCTCTCTGTGTTTCCCCTCCCTCTCTTTCTACTATGACCTCTCTGTGTTTCCCCTCCCTCTCTTTCCACTATGATCTCTCTGTGTTAGCCCCTCCCTCTCTTTCTACTATGACCTCTCTGTGTTTCCCCTCCCTCTCTTTCTACTATGACCTCTCTGTGTTTCAACTCCCTCTCTTTTTACTATGACCTCTCTGTGTTTCCCCTCCCTCTCTTTCTACTATGACCTCTCTGTGTTAGCCCCTCCCTCTCTTTCTACTATGACCTCTCTGTGTTTCCCCTCCCTCTCTTTTCGCTATGACCTCTCTGTGTTTCCCCTCCCTCTCTTTCCACTATGACCTCTCTGTGTTAGCCCCTCCCTCTCTTTCTACTGTGACCTCTCTGTGTTTCCCCTCCCTCTCTTTCTACTATGACCTCTCTGTGTTTCCCCTCCCTCTCTTTCCACTAGTACCTCTCTGTGTTAGCCCCTCCCTCTCTTTCTACTGTGACCTCTCTGTGTTAGCCCCTCCCTCTCTTTCCACTATGACCTCTCTGTGTTTCCCCTCCCTCTCTTTCTACTGTGACCTCTCTGTGTTTCCCCTCCCCCTCTTTCTTCTATGACCTCTCTGTGTTAGCCCCTCCCTCTCTTTCTACTATGACCTCTCTGTGTTTCCCCTCCCTCTCTTTCTACTGTGACCTCTCTGTGTTTCCTCTCCCTCTATTTCTACTATGACCTCTTTGTGTTTCCCCTCCCTCTCTTTCCACTATGACCTCTCTGTGTTAGCCCCTCCCTCTCTTTCTACTATGACCTCTCTGTGTTTCCCCTCCTTCTCTTTCTACTGTGACCTCTCTGTGTTTCCCCTCCCTCTCTTTCTACTATGACCTCTCTGTGTTTCCCCTCCCTCTCTTTCTACTATGCCCTCTCTGTGTTTCCTCTCCCTCTCTTTCTACTGTGACCTCTCTGTGTTTCCCCTCCCTCTATTTCTACTATGACCTCTCTGTGTTTCCCCTCCCTCTCTTTCTACTATGACCTCTCTGTGCTTCCTCTCCCTCTCTTTCTACTGTTTCCTCTCTGTGCTAGTCCTTCCCTCTTTTTCAGTATTAGGTCACTAAAATTTCAGTTTTAGGTTAGTACTATTTAAGTATTATGTGAAAGAGAGAGAGAGAGAGAGAGAGAGAGAGAGAGAGAGAGAGAGGAAGAGAGAAAGAGAGAGAGAGAGAGAAAGAGAAGAAAGGGAAAAAGGAAATAGAGAGAAAGAGATAGTGAGAGAGAAAGAACGAAAATTTGATAGTAATAGAGAGAGATACAGACTGAAAGAGAAAGAAATATTGAAAGAGAGAAAAAAAGAGAGAGAAAGAGTAGATGATAAATAGAAAGAATGAAGAGTTAGAGAGAGAAATAGAAAGAGAGCGAGAATTAGATAATGAGAGAAGGAAAGAGAAAAAAAGAAAGAGAACGAGAATAAGAGAGAGAAAGAAATAGATAATAAGAGAGAGAGAGAAATAGATAATAAGAGAGAGAGAAATAGATAATAAGAGAGAGAGAAATAGATAATAAGAGAGAGAGAGAGAGAAATAGAGAAAAAGATAGCGAGAATTGGATAATGAGAGAAGGAAAGAGAAAAATAAGAGAGAGAGAGAAAAGAAGAAGAGAGAACGAGAAATAGAGAAAAGGAGAGCAAGAGAGATAGAGAACGAAAGAGAAATATATAAAGAGAAATTTTGGGATAGAGAAAAGGAAGAAGAGATTAAGAAAAATACAGAGAAAGATAGAGTAAGAGAAATAGAAAGAGAAAGAAAGGGAAAACGTCAGAGACAGAGAGAAAGGGAGTGAGATGAAAAAGGAAAAAAGAAAGAGAGAAAGACAGTGTGTGAGTGTGAGAGAGAGAGAGAGATAAAGAGAGAGAGAGAGCTAAAGAGAAAGAAAGGAGATTGATAGAGTGAGTGAAAAAGATAGAGGGAGAAGGAAAGAGCGAAAGAGAGATTGAGAAGAAAATAATATAGAGAGGGAGAGAAAAAGAGGAAGAGATAAAAGAAAGAGAGAGTCAAAATGATAGAGAGAGAAAGAGAGAGTATTCAAAATAGAGAAAGGTAGTGCTAGAGATATAGAGAGAGAAAGAGAGAGAGAGAGATCAAGAGAGAGTGAGAGAGATATAAAGAGAGAAAGAGATAGGGAGATAGAAAGATAAACACAAATAGATATGAACAAAATGATGACTGTATGTTATGTTTAGGAAAACAGACACAATATTTAACATGACTTTTATTTACAGAGATAACATAGGACAGCTTATTTCAAAATTGTAATTTAAGATCTAATGCTCTTCATTTATTTAAAAATTAGTCACTTAAAACTAATTATCTTAACATCCGTTATACGTTTGAAGAGATTCTAATAAATTAAATGTCTAGCCGTACTGAATTTTTTAGTGATAATCTGTCTATTCAACCTTTATAAAGGAAATGAATCTATTTCAAAACGTTCAAACTCAGATACACCTAAAAGACACCACTTGCAAATAAAACAGACTTTCTATTGTTATATATGACGTGCAATCACTTTGTATGTTATATGAACGCTGCACTAAATAGCACCGCTGTAGACCTACTTAATACGACACTGTAATTGATGCAACTTAAGCGCATGAAAAACTTGAAGATTATAATATTATTATCTGTAACTTTTGTTAAGTTTCAATCTACGAGTCTAACCGACATAGTATTACTTATTTTTATAGCACACTCTTTGTATTTTGTGTAATTAAATATTATAATATAAAAATGTTTAATGCGAAAGAAAAAGTACATTTTCTATTCTTGTTTAAATAAAATAAAACTGTAAATTTTATACATTTATCTTTATGTATCTGTTTGGCTAATTGATGCTACAACTTAATGGCATTAACCGGCATTTGTATTTTGTCTAAGTTGAACGCCACTTGACTTCGATCTCTTTAACCAGAGATAACATTTCAATGAATTCCTTAGAATCTTTCCCCAACATTCTTAGTCACTAGTGTTTAGAGGAAAATAACTTTAAGGAGGCGGTGATGGCATTAGAGAAATGAAAACAGATTAGGAAATTAAATTGATGTGTTTAGTGAAACAATAAAGCCTCCCAGACAAGAACACGTGACTAAAATTCATGAACATAAAAAAATAATAGGATTTATCTTTTATTTGAGAATTATACTATGAGATATATTTAAAACAACCGACATTGAAGTAAATCTTTTCGACCATAACAACACGACATAGAAATGACTTGTTTGCATCTTACAATTTAACTTTAATGATTGCCAAATGAGGAAATATTGTTTTTATTTTTTAAAATATAACTTTAAAAATAGAAAGAACTGTGTCCTCTCTGTGTTTACCTCCCTTTCTATATACTGAGTCCCCTCTGTGTTTACCTCCCTTTCTATATACTGTGTCCTCTCTGTGTTAGCCCCTCCCTCTCTTTCTACTGTGTCCTCTCTTTGTTAGCCCCTCCCTCTCTTTCTATTGTGTCCTCTCTGTGTTAGTCCTTCCCTCTCTTTCTACTGTGTCCTCTCTGTGTTAGCCCCTCCCTCTCTTTCTACTGTGTCCTCTCTGTGTTAGTCCTTCCCTCTCTTTATACTGTGTCCTCTCTGTGTTTACCTCCCTTTATATATACTGTGTCCTCTCTGTGTTTACCTCCCTTTCTATATACTGTGTCCTCTCTGTGTTTACCTCCCTTTCTATATACTGTGTCCTCTCTGTGTTTACCTCCCTTTCTATATACTGAGTCCCCTCTGTGTTTACCTCCCTTTCTATATACTGTGTCCTCTCTGTGTTAGCCCCTCCCTCTCTTTCTACTGTGTCCTCTCTGTGTTAGCCCACCCCTCTTTTTTTTACTGTGTCCTCTCTGTGTTCGACCACCCCTCCTGTTCTACTGTGTCCTCTCTGTGTTCAGCCCTCCCTCCCTTTCCACTGTTTCCTCTCTGTCTTCAGGACTCACTCTCTTTCTACTGTGTCCTCTCTGTCTTCAGCCCTCCCTCTATTTCTATTGTGTCCTCTCTGTGTTCGACCTCCCTCTATTTCTACTGTGTCCTCTCTGTGTTCGACCTCCCTCTATTTCTACTGTGTCCTCTCTGTGTGTGTTTTAAAATTTTGTTTAATGGTTTTTAAAAATTATTAATTTTTAAGAGAGAAACTCACAAACGCAAATGAAATGCTTATTGCAGATAATACAAAAATTATGTAGTTGAGAATTTATTACTGGAATTATATCAGATTATTGCACTGAAAATCTGGCTTGGAGGTATAAATAAACAGCAATATACATTAAGACCAACATATTACAACCACATATCGCAAACTTATCAAGTATTTCCTCATATAACATAGTTGTTGGTTACATATCTCTTAATAAGATTTTAGAAAATAGGGAGAATTCATTATTTAAAGTTGTCAAGAACGAGATCCTCCATTTATGAACGAAATTATTCCATGTCATTTTGAGGAACTTTAAACAGTAATTGAGGTTAACGTATGGTAGCAGTGGCGTAGCTAGGGTTATGTGCGCCCGGGGGCAAGACACAAATTCTGCGCCCCTTGACGGACCGAAAAATTCTGGGGGCTCACTGAGCCCCCAAGAAAAATTTGAAATTTTACGGTTTATATGGTTCATTTTTTGAAGCAAATGATACTTTAATGAAAAACAATACATGCTAATAATTCTCTATACGATTATAAACAATTTATTTGAAAAAAAAATACTCTACTAATTATACATGACTCGAATAGACATAATCTAAAATAAATGGATCTTCCTTGATTTGAATGTCGTCAATCTCGCTGTTAAAATTGATATTCTCAAGTGTTCTCTTTCGATGCTAAGGAGTGCAAGATCATCCAGACGATCTTGATCCATTGAATCACGTAATTAAGACAAAATAAGGTTTACTTTGCTGAAGGACCGCTCACAGCTTTTAGTTAAAACAGCAATTTTTAGAAGTATTTGAAGTGAAATGCGCAGATTCGGAAATACGCCATCTCCATATGAAACAATAAAATCGATAAGATCCAAAGTAGTTTCCGGTAGAACTTCAGTCCGGGTACTGAGCATCTTTTTTTAGTATTTGATTTCATGTTCACAATTCGTAGAAATTAGCAAAATCTAAGCAATTATAACGAAGCGTATCGACTTTTGTTTCAGCAAGAAGAGATTTGACGTCTAGTAACTAGTAAAAATCCAAATTTGTTGTTGAGGTTGTTTAAGACGTAAAATCCGTATTGATATCTCCTGTTGGGGTTTATCAATTTCGCTGTTCATAGCAAGTGCAATTTCTTCTTATGGAGAAAGTTCTGTATCTCTTTTAAATTCTCGAAGGCATCCTCCGATGTCGCCTAATCTTCTCTCAAACTTGATTCTCCAAGTTGTGCATCTCCTTTCCCATTGTCTACCGCAACATGGCTCAAATTAACACGAATGTTGATAATTTCTTGCTCAAGCGAATCAAGATCTGATTAAGCTTCCTTGAAACTCACAGTAGGATTCTGGAACCGTTTCTGGACACTATCAATTTTATCAAGTATGATGTTCCAGAAATGTTTAAAATCTAGGAAGTTAAAGTTTTATATACCTACCAGCAAAGCTTCTGCATCACTTCTGGTGTCAGGCGTCATATTTGTATGTTCTGATAATTTTTCCAACAGCCCTGCCATGTCATCTAGTCCTTCATAAATTGCTATAACAGCTTCTGATCGTGCAATCCAACGTGTTTCAGACTCCCTCTTCATTGTGATTGGCACAACTCTTTTTTTAATTTTTTCCCAACGAGTTGTTGAAAGGGAGAAAACATAAATCTATACTTTTAACTGTTCCAAAAACGTGATAACAACTGGATCATGTTAGTTAAATGTACTCTTGCTAAATTTTAAGCTGTGGTTGCCACAGTTGATGAATAATGCTTTGTGATTTCTAGCACATTTTCGCTGTTGAAGGCCGGAAACATTCCCGGTCATTACAGAAGCATTGTCATAACATCGTGACCGACCGTCGGATAGTGGTATGCTATTAGATTCCAGTTTCTCTACGATAACTATTTCAAGGCTTTTTGCGTCTTTGGAATGTATCTTTGCAAAATCTGAAAATGATTCTTTGATAGTTACTTTTTAGTTTGTAAATCCACATCCACAAATCTGATAACTTGAGAAAGCTTTTCCGGTGTCCTAGATCGATTGGAGTAAAGTAAGATACCGTAGTAATTGTGTTTTCTTATTTCACTCAACAGCTGATTCCTTAAAGCCGATGTAAGTAGGTGGATACATTCATTTTGGATTTCCGGTGATAAATAACATAATAAACCTAGATTTTCTCGGGCATTTTGTTGGTGATTTTTCTAACAGTTGATCCTACTGAGCAACAAGTTTTATCGATGATGGACAGGAAAGAAAGGTGGTGCCTGATGTTTCATATGAAAGGAATCCAACTTGCTTTGACACTCCGATACAAGCCCGTGAGAGGAGAGACCTTCCCTCCCCTCCCCCCTTTAATCCCTCCACATGAGAATTGGGGAAGTACGATTTATCTTTTTTAAGAGTCACAACATGCAGCAAAGGGACGCGTATTAACCATTCTGTTAGCCAGTGGTTTTCAACCTTTTGAGATTCCAGGACCACTTGAAAAATATGTGCCTTAACTACGGGCCACTACTAAAAATTATTTCTGCATTTTCTGGTTTTTCGGTGATTTCGTACAATTTATCAAACATCTCAAAGTTACCTTGAAATAATATTTTTTTCCAAGATCAAGCTTTTTCGTAAAAGCAGACATTCTGTCACTGAGAGTTATATAATGTATCTGCTTTCCTTGCCGAATGGAATTACGTTTATTGAGCTTTTCAAAACTTTCAGCCAAGTAAGCCATAACAGCAACCCATTAGCCATGGTTCAACTATCAACAAGCTTTGGGTTATTTCTACATGAAAATCTCTTACGTCATCGCGTAATTAAAACAGTCCGATAACCTGCGAACTTCAGTATGCATTAGTAACTGTTAACGTTCAAGATTCATATTCGAGCATGAGAAATCAAAGAGACGAGAATTTAATTGACGAGCTTGATAATTGGCAAAAGAGAATTTTACATTTCCCACTAATGGGAGCCGGGGCCCAAAACATTTTTTTCTGTATATGAGCTATACAAAAAATTAAAATCACCAATTCTCCTATTTCCCATGTAGGTAGAAGCATTAAACTTTTGAAATTTTTTAGTACAATCTCCCGACAATTGGCAATAAGAATGTTAGAATTCCCTCTAATTGGGTACCGGGGGCCCAGTTATATTTTTTCTTATATTAAAAAAAACTTATTACTAATTCTCCAATTTTCCGTGTAGGTAGGAGCATGAAACTTTGGGTAATTGTTAAGTACCCTCTCAGGTCAAATGTTGGTGTAAAAGAATTTTGAAATACACACTCATGGGGGCCGGGACCCCAAAAACGTATTTTTTTCTAATATGAGATTTATAAAAATTGAAAATCACTGATTCTCTTATTTCTCGAGTAGGTAGACTCATGAAAAATTGGGAAATTGATAACTACGATGGTAGCAGATGAAAACATATTTTAAAATATCTCTTACGGGGGGGCCAAATGTAGTTTATTTTCTAATATAAACTATATAAAAACTACACATAACTAATTCCCCCATTCTCCATTTAGGTAGAAGCATAAAACTTTGGGAAGTTGTTGAGTACAATCTCCAATTGAAAGTTGGCGAAAGAGAATGATACATTTCCACTCACAGGGGGCTGGGGGCCCAAATATAATTTTTTCTTATATTAAAAACCGACTCATCACAAATTCCACAATTCATCGTGTAGGTTAAAATATAGAACTTTAGCAAGTTGTTGGGTACCCTCAAAACGACGAAAATTGGCGTAAAATAATTTTTAAATGCACGCTCATGAGGGCCTAGGCCTCCCAAAAACGTGTTTTTTTCTTTATACGTGCTATAAAAATTTTAAAATCAATAATTCTCCTATTTTGCAAATAGGCAAAGGCATGAAACTTTGGGGGTTTGTTAACTACACTTCCACGATGGTAGCAGGTGAATAGTTATTTAAAACATTCTTTACTGTGGGCTTGGAGGCCAAAATGTAGATTTTCCCCTAATATTAACTATATAAAAATTAAAAATCCCTAATTCTCCCATTCCCTATGTAGGTAGAAGCATAAAACTTTAGAAAGTTGTTGAGTACCCTTTCACGACAAAATATTAGCGCAATATAATTTTAAAATTCACACTCATTGGGGCCGGGACCAAATATGTGCTATATACAAATTGAAAAGCACTATTTTTCCTATTTACCATATAGGTAACGCATAAAACGTTGGATATTTTTTAAATACACTTCCACGATGGAAGCAGGTGAAATAACATTTAAATTATTCCTTGGTGGGCGCTGGGGGCCGAAATATAGTTTTTTATGCACTCACTCACTTATCACTAATACTCAATCTTCCCGCAGCAAGGCGCGGGCAAATTGCTAGTATTTAAATAAACAAGAAACCACATCCATAATTTGATCACATACACGTAGAAGGGAAAATTTAACAGATGAAAAGAAGCTCTGTTACTACATCCGATGTGCAATCCAATAGCATTTTCAATGAACGACGCACTAAAAGGCACCGCTATTGACCTACTTAAAATAATATCGTAATTTAGACATCTTAAGCGGAACAATTTTAATACAATATTATAATATTATATATTTTACTTCCATTAAATTTCAATCTGCAGTTTTATTCTACATATTATTATTATTTGTATTGTCTCCTCTTTGCACTGCATTTAGGTAATAATTATGTAAGTAACAAAATTTAATGTGAAGACAAAAAAACTTTTCCAGAATTCAATTTAGTTCAAAGTAAGAAAACTATATTTTTTACACAATTTCTGTAGTTCATTGCTTTGACTAATTGAAGATAGTGTCTATTACTGATGGTTCATTGTTTATCCAAGTGGCATGCTACTTGAATTCGATCTCTTTCATAAGAGATATCAATACAATACATTGGCAGCAGCACTGGCAGGATTTTTCTGACTCTGAGTTAGCTTAAATAACTTGTCACTGGTTCATTATGTTGGATTTATATAATGTAAATATTGACATGAGTGGGGGGTTTTTTAGGGGGGGGGGAGTGGAGGGGAATACCTTTCAGGGGGTGATGACGAGTGACGGCCCAAAGGGATAAGGAGTTAATGGGAGCAAACAATGAGCATGGCCCCAGGCCAATGTTCCCTTAAAGTTCGTTGTTCCTTGTGCAAAGTAACAAAAAACAACAGCTCGTGCACAGAGTTTTACAGAATTTCATTTTTATTGGTGCAAATTTCTACAAAATTTGCTGCGTGGTAATTTTAAAATCCTGCGGGGCTTGGCTCAAGGATCTATGAGGCCGCGCGGCTTCTAGGGAACATTTCCCCGGACCCAATGCAACAGCTGATGAGCGGGGTCACGTGTTCTAGGCAGCAGACGAGACGCATGACCTTTGCAAAAATTTGTATTTCTATTTATTATAAATATTGTGAATAGAATTTAAATGACCTAGATTTTTACTCTAAAGCAGCAGTGAAACATTAACACTATTAGTTGAATTTATTAAATACGATAAAATACGACATAGTGGCATAGTAATTATGACGGACAACGTTAACAGTGATGTACATTATGTCACGTATTACGAATTGAATTCTATCTATTCTAATTTGTATTGGCTTGTCTAGGGGAACGTGACAATAGAAAAAGCAGTTGTGTCACTATCTTAAGTCTGAATTTAACCACAGACTTACAATGAATAACACAAGAAATCGGAAAGTAAAATATTAACTTAATGTTTAATAAAATATAAATCAAATAGTACTTTTAAATGAATCACATTAAGTTACAAGCAAAAAAAAACACAAACATCACTCAATACAGAATTGATAGGTTGACCAAACCCTTTTACAAAAATGGCATGTAAAAATATTACACTTCAAGAGTTTTAAAATATAACTACAATTACCAGCAAGGCCTCGAAAAGGAAAAATCTTAACTTACACTATCAATACCACGCAGGGGTCACGCAAAGTCTCCGCTATTCTGTCTCACAGCTGTCTCCGTATGTCTTGTCCGTCCCAACGTTATACGGGCGGTCTTTTTATAGTCCACCGCGCGTCGAGCTCAAGACAACTCTAGTAGTTTCTCGAATACTATTCGAGAACAGGACAAGTGAACAACAAGACAGAGCTAGAACCTTCTCTAAAGAGACGGAAAAATAAAACATCATATTTTTGACCAGATGAAAACACACAGGTCAAGGACCGGTCACACGGTCTGTGTGGCTTGAACTCGCCGCCGCTAATAAAAAAAAACTCATTACACAAAAGGGGCAGACAACCTCGGGAATTTTCTACCCGTCTCTCGACCGCAACAGGTCAAGGGAAAACAACAAAAAAAAAATAGGTAACAATGCCTAGATACGTAACAATTAGCATTATAATTACAAGATAAGAGGTAAGACCGAAAGATATGACATAATATTAAATATACATCTAGCCCCGTGTCTGGGAAACATTACAGATATATTACAATTAAAGTAAGGTGTACCTCGCTACAATGTTTACTGGCTAAAAGTAAAGTAATGGGTACCACGCTACAATGTTTACTGGCTAAAACTAGAAGTTATGTGTACCATGCTACAAGGAATACTGGCTAAAACTAGAAGTAATGTGTACCACGCTACAAGGTTTACTGGCTAAAAGTAAAGTAATGAGTACCACGCTACAAGGTTTACTGGCTAAAAGTAAAGAAATGTGTACCAGGCTACAAGGTTTACTGGCTAAAAGTAAAGTAATGTTTACCACGCTACAATGTTTACTGACTAAAAGTAAAGTAATGTGTACCACGCTACAATGTTTACTGGCTAAAAGTAAAGTAATGTGTACCACGCTACAAGGTTTACTGGTTAAAAGTAAATTTGTGTACCACGCTACAAGGTTTACTGGCTAAAAGTAAAGTAATGTGTACCACGCTACAA
>MUZC01001525.1:54232-66257 GCA_002072015.1 Radix auricularia
CCCCCCCCCCCACACACACACACTTAATCCGCACTAGCTGCAAGGTCTCCAAAAATGTCAATTACAACTCCTTACATAACGTGAATTATCAGAATAATTTACACATGGGTTGACTTATCTAAATTGTGCATGTGTAATTAATTCAGTTTAAAAAATTAAGGCAATGTTAGTGCATTTTTCGAAACTCCAGACAATTTATGATAATAACACCCTCGATATACACAATCATAACCTTAGGGCTATTGCTGGCGGCATTAAATAATACTTTTACAACGGCTGCCAAAAAATTTTCACAGAAAAATGAAACGGTCAATATAAATAAATTACCTCTCGTAATAGTCAACTCGAGATAATAATGACATAGTCATAATGTTTTGTTTGCAAAATGTGTTACGCAATAACAAGTGCTTAAGAGTGTACAGGAATATTTTATATTTCGTCTACAACTTTACATAATATATTGCCTAATTCCAAGTGTACAACTTTACATAATATAGTGCCTAATTCCAAGTCTACAACTTTACATAATATATTGCCTAATTCCAAGTCTACAACTTTACATATTATATTGCCTAATTCCAAGTCTACAACTTTACATAATATATTGCCTAATTCCAAGTCTACAACTTTACATAATATATTGCCTAATTCCAAGTCTACAACTTTACATAATATATATATATATACGATTTTGTGTTTATGCTTATCATAATTTCACCTATTTCCTCTCCACCTCTATATAACTAAACTAACCAGCCAGTTTGTTGTGTAACACGATGAATATTAGCAAAATCATGTTTATATTCTCGTATAAGTGTTTAAGGAGGTGTGGTAGTAATGTATTCATTCAAAATTTGACGGACGATTTATATCTTTCTGAGAAAAAAAATCCAGTTCATATTATGTATCTAGGTGTTTGTGAATCTGAACTCGATAGTTTTAGTACCATTTCGGTATTAGTTGAATACTTTTTCAATTAGATGAATTCTTTTTCAATTAGGTGAATACTGTTTCAGGTAAGTGCGTAGTGTTTTATTTACGTGTGTAATTTTTAAACTATTTTTCCAAACACAGCATAAATCCAAACAGCGACAGCACCATCTACCCAAGGAGATGTAAGCTTGTAAAGTTTATAAATTCTACTTATGTAAATTGTATGTTTAGATATTCACAGATGTCTCCAGACAACGGGACTCCACTCATAGTTATCAACATAATAAACATTGATAGAATTGTAATGGTAAAATAAATGTACACTAGTGAAGTTTAAATAAAAATGTGCCCGTGTTTTTGACTTGCAATGCTTTGAGTATATCTTTTAACAATGATGAATGTGTGCTGTGGGTGATCTAGCTCTGGGCACTAAGTCAACAACTTAATTGTAAATATAGAATTATGTCATACAATGATGTTAGTCTTTAATAAAATATCAAAATAATTAGATCAATGACGTCATTACAAGACAATTATTTCTGATCAATAAAAAGTTGTGGTGATAGGTGTTATCTCTGTCTGTTATCAATTCTCAGTTACATGTCACAAACCAATGGATACGTTAGTGTTGTCTGTCATGGTTGACTGTCTGTAAAATTGGTCTGTTGTTATTGTTGTCTGCAAGTTTGTAAGAGTTGTCTGTCTTTGATGTACGTCTATCTTTAAAAGTTGTCTGTATGTTATTGTTGTCTGTAAGTTTGTAAGAGTTGTCTGTCTTTAATGTACGTCTATCTTTAAGAGTTGTAAAGAAATAAAACAATTTCCTAACTTTAAAACTCTAGTATACATAGAAAACACTATTTACAGACTTTTGCTTTTTTTAACATGACGTGCATTCAAATTGTATGTCCCTTGAACGCTGCACCAAAAAGCACCGTTGTAGACCTACTTAATATGACGTAATTGAGACAATTTAAGCGGCCTGAAAATACGTGAAGATGATAATATTATTATCTATAACTTTGGTTAAATTTCAGTCTACGAGTCTAGCCGACGTATTATTTCTTATTTTTATGGCACACATTTTGTACTGCGTGTAATTTAATATTATGTATAGAAATATTCCATGCAAAAGAAAAATACATTTTTTAATCTTAGTTATTTCAATGTAATAAAACTATAAATTTTCTACTTTTATCGTTATGTATTTTTGGTTTATTTATAATCCACACTAACGTAATTTCCTCCTATAAGTTATATTTTTCCCGATTGGTAAGCCACTTGACTTCGATCTCTTTAACAAGGGATAACATTTCACTGAATTGCTTAGATTCCCCACCGTCAGCATAAAGTTCAATTTCATACATTATCATTGACCAGTTCTCTATTGTTGTTATATATATACACATAATGGATAATAACATTAAGAAGGCGGTATAAAAATAAAGAAAACAATTATTTAGAAAACTTGACTTATATATTCGGGGAATCTCAGACTACAAAAACAGGTGACCACGATCCATGGGGTTAAAAAATATAAGGATTTATTTTATATTCACTAAAAGAAAAGAAAATAACCAACATTGAAAAAAATCTTTTCTGACACAACACTAAATAGTGATGACATGGTTGATTCTCACATTTTATCATTAATGATTTTCCAAATTAGGGAAAGATTCCTAGCATTGATTGAGTGCTAAGTTTATCAGCTATAAGTGAAATAATACGTACTGTGCTACAAAGTCAACCATCTGATATTATCAAGAAACTTTCTTTGTGCAATTATAGGGTGCAAAAATAATTAACGAAATAACTAGAGATTATGACATGCATTGTGTTAGTTATATCTTATAAGTAGCCAAATATAGTGTTACAGTTATATCTTATAAGTAGCCAAATATAGTGTTACAGTTATATCTTATAAGTAGCCTAATATATTGTTACAGTTATATCTTAAAATTTAGCCAAATATAGTGTTACAGTTATATCTTAAAAGTAGCCAAATATAGTGTTACAGTTTTATCTTATAAGTAGCCTAATAAAGTGTAACAGTTATATCTTATAAGTAGCCTAATATATTGTTACAGTTATATCTTAAAATTTAGCCAAATATAGTGTTACAGTTTTATCTTATAATTAGCCAAATATTTTGTTCCTGCTTTAATAGGGCGCTACAATGATGTTTTACAATGTTAAAAAATTAGGTACCGAATACATTCACAGTGCATTACATCATCTATCGTCAACATCTAGATACCAAAATTGTAATCACAAGTCTCCATAAGTCATTACAACATGTAAATAAAGCTATCAACACAATCAGAAACAAATCATTAAATGACAGGTTATTGGAAGAACTTTGTATTTAAAACGATTAAGAGTTTATTCGTTTGATGCTTCATACAGAGGTTTGTTGGTTTATCAAACTGTTGACATGGTGCAGGGGTTCTTGAAAGATAAAAATGATGTTTTACAATCAAATTTTATTCAATTAAAATTGAAATCGTTTAAATGATTGACTTGTTTAAAACATTTATTGAAAGCAATCTTCCCTTCTATTTAATATTGTTAAAAATCAGGAAAGTTTATAAACAAAATTATATTTAATTAACATACTCACTTCCTTATTGAAACATAAATTATATTTTAACGGAGTTTATAAAAGATATATGCGAACTCTCATATATATGAAAGGGAAAATTTACAGATCAATATATCTATTGTCATATCTGACTTGTAATTAAATTTATTTTCAATAAACGCCGCGCTAATAAGCACCACTATCGACATAGTTATAACAAGATTGTAATGGAGACAACATAGTTTAGTGGTAACATCGAAAAGATCAAATTATTTTATCTAATTTCGTTTAAATCTTTAAATCTATGCCACATAGTATTCATTATTTCTGTTGTTTACATATTGTGTTGTATGTAAATAAGTATGATTTATAGAAATATATAATTCAAAGAGAATATATATATATTTAGAATCCACATTACTTCAAATTTTGGAAACTATAAATTTAATACTTTTAGCTTCATGTATTTGTTATTGTTATTAAAGTTTGTTATTGTAATGGTACGACCCGTTATTTGTATTTATCATAGTGGCACGCCACTTGACTTCATTCACTACAATAAGTGATACCATTTGAATGAATTGCTAGAACTCTCCTAAACCAGAGTAAGACTGAGTTCTATTTAAACAATATCCTGTCACTAGCCAAGTTTAACGTTGAACAAAATCCTGTCACTAGCCAAGTTTAACGTCAAACAATATCCTGTCACTAGCCAAGTTTAACGTTAAACAATATCCTGTCACTAGCCAAGTTTAACGTTAAACAATATCCAGTCACTAGCCAAGTTTAACGTTAAACAATGTCCAGTCACTAGCCAAGTTTAACGTCGAACAATATTCTGTCACTAGCCAAGTTTAACGTTAAACAATATCCTGTCACTAGCCAAGTTTAACGTTAAACAATATCCTGTCACTAGCCAAGTTTAACGTTATATATATCTATCCTGCCATTTATCCTAATCATCAAAAGGTTCAGTAAAATAACAAATTTAGAAATACTTATGAGGAGCCACCGGTGACCGGTAACTGGTCTGAGGAAAAGTGATCAGTACAAAGCCGTCAGCAAGAAAGACAACTGCTGCTCTGCTTTCTACCCTCTTGTATCAACTGTTTTCTCTAAATTTGTTTACCTATAACTCTCTGCAATCTAAGCACACTTGCCGCTAGACCACAGTGCCCGCTAATTTGCATACAAATTTTTTTTAGGTAAATTGACATTATATAATACCTCACAAACGACATGTGTTCAAATGTTTTTATGTATGAATTTTTATATTGTGTTGTTTTCACTATGGACTTAATTTTAGTTGAAAAAATTAAACGATTAAATCAGAAAATAGTGGGTTAAGGACTACACCATAATCTAACGACACGGAGTAAAATACATACTGGCTACGTCACTTATTTACATTGTACATATTACGTATGAAAATAAAACACTTTTTTCATTTATGATAATATTCATGTCATGTTCACATATAAATTTGAGATAAAGTCATTCATTACAATCATAAAGCTGCGGTCAGTTAATTACGTCTTAAGTTTGTTAATGAGTTATGACGCTGTGAAACATGAACTTAATCTCAGAGATTCGAACCCATGATTCTCTGTTCGAGAGCCATAAGTGCATGCAACACGACCACACTCTAATTCTTATAATCTTTTTAGACTGACATCTTACCAGCAGGTTGTTACCTATTTAATTTAATGATAATAATTATTTCTATTTTATAACTTATATAGTTCCTTATAACAGCTCAATTTTATCCGTGTTCGTTTTGTCGGGTCTTGTCACAGACACATGCCCCGAGAAAAGATTACAAAACAGGAATCTTGTTTTACTAGAGAGACATAAAACGTCCGTCATATTTTGTATGATTACAATACTACCCCATCTCACTATACTCTTCATGGCAGAATGTACAAATAATTTCACTAACATCCATTGTGTTACACAGCAAACTGGCTGGTTGGTTATAAGGTGGTTGAGAGGAAATGAAAGAATTAGCGAGTAAAAGAAAAAAAAATTTGTGTGTATATTTATATATATGTAAACATTTACAAATTAGTCGGTGAAATGTGATATTTTAATTTGTGCAGCTTAAATTATTAAGACTGAACGAATGTTTTAAATTTAGTTTTAGATTTAATATTTAGAAAATAAAGATAAATATGACATGTTTTCTATGCTGTTAAATGATGGAAATAGAAATTGATTTTTACGTTAGCCACGCACCACAGAGCACCAGTGCTGTTGTATTTAAAATGTTCTTTATCAAACTTACTTTGGACTATTAATAATGTGAGATGTTTTCTTTAAATAAAATGTTAATTAATATATCATTTGTATTTTTATACTCTTAAAATTAAATATTTTGTGTTACTTAATTTTAAAAAAAATAAAAGCTTGACATTAAAAATGTATAGAAACATAAAATTCTAAGAAAAATTAAACTGTAAAATTGTTTTAAATTTTATTTTAAAACAAACTATACAATATATTTATGACATTTTAGATATATTCTTACCTTACTGTTTCAAAAACGCAACCATTCGGAAATTAGTTTCGCAAAGAATTTATTAAAGTGCCATGACACTTGATGTCGTTCCCTATAAATAGGGATATAATGTCAATGAATGGTTAGGATTCTTCTAGTCTAGATAACGATTCAGTTCATTTTTAACAATTTGTTATCTAGACTATGTATTAAGTCTTACAATACTAACACTCAGACATCTCAAAAGTTTAGGAAATACAAACAATCAGACATCAATAAAAGAAAGACAACGATAACATTCTGACCAATTATATAGACAGACAACACTGACAATATGATAACATTAACATTAAGTGACTGGAAACACTGACTTTCTGATAATATGATAACATTAACATTAACTGACAGGAAACACTAACTTTCTGACAATATGATAACATTAACATCAAGTGACAGGAAACACTAACTTTCTGACAATATGATAACATTAACATCAAGTGACAGGAAACACTAACTTTCTGACAATATGATAACATTAACATCAAGTGACTGGAAACACTGACAATATGATAACATTAACATTAAGTGACTGGAAACACTAACAATATGATAACATTAACATTAAGTGACTGGAAACACTGACAATATGATAACATTAACATTAACTGACTGGAAACACTAACAATATGATAACATTAACATTAACTGACTGGAAACACTGACAATATGATAACATTAACATCAAGTGACTGGAAACATGGAAATTAATGCAGAAAAAACCAAGGTCATGGCAAACAAGAGTTTCACAAGTGAAATACGGATTAACGGTCAAAAACTCGAGGAGGTCCCTACATTTAAATACTTAGAGGCTGTAATATCCGATGAAGGCTCAAAGCCAGAAATTCTTGCCAGAACGGCCCAAACAGCTGCAGCACTAAGCAAACTGAAAAACATCTGGCAAAGCAAGAAGCTCTCCCTGAGATCAAAGATTCGACTAATGCGCTCTCTGGCGATGTCAGTCTTCCTCTATGGTTGTGAGGCTTGGACGCTCACCGCAGACCTCCAAAAAAGAATTAGTGCGCTTGAGATGAGATGTTTTCGGAAGGTATTAAACATCTCCTACACAGCGCACATCACGAACGAAGCGGTCCGCGACAAAATAAGTGCTGTCATTGGCCCTTACGAGGACCTTCTCACCTCAAATTAAAAAGAGGAAACTACGATGGTACGGACACGGGTCAAGATCTGGAGGTCTCTCAATGACGATTTTGCAAGGCACAGTACAGGGAAGAAGGAAAAGAGGCAGACCAAGGAAGAGTTGGGAGGACAACATCAAAGAGTGGACCGGCCTTTCATTTAGTGATTCCCAGAAGGCAGCTCAGAACCGTGACACTTGGCAGGAGTTAGTGCGCAGCTCAAAATGGTGCCCCAACGACCCAGCGTCGGGTTAAGGGACAGTTTAAGTTCAAGTTCAAGTTCAAGACTGGAAACACTAATTTTCTGACAATATGATAACATTAACATTAAGTGACTGGAAACACAAACAAACAGAATACAATAATAATCGGACAACTCTTACAAACAGACAATATAGACAGACAACACTAACTCATCCATTGTTATTGACATGTAACTGAGAATATATAACAGACAGAAGCAATCACTATCTCATCAACCTTTTACATTAACCAAAAACAATAGCTTTGTTATGAAATCATTGATGTAAGTATGTTGATATTTTTTAAAGTTAAAGAGTCACTAATTATAAATGTTGTATATATTAAAGACACAAAGAATAATTGTGTGTAGAAATTGTACCTGACTAGAGGGTAGCGCCCACTTTTGGAATTGCTGAACTAAGTAATTAATAACTAACTGACACATTTTTATAGGTATATATAAATTATGGCTGCGGAAATTAACGATCAATTTAAAGCTTTAAATATTCTACTATATTTGTTATTTATTAATTTTTAAATGAATGCATGTTTATTAGCTTGTATAATAAATGAAAAAATAAGTAGATCTATATGTTTAAAAAAAAACAAAAAAAAACTTGTGTTAGATGGCGTGCTGAGGCCGCGGTGGTCGAGTGGCAACGCGCTCGACTGGCGTTCCGATGGTAACGGGTTTGAATCCATGGGAAGCCAGGGGCCTTGTTCCGGGGGCCCAGGGCGTCCCCGAGTCCCACCCAGCTCTAAATGGGTGAAAAGCGGCGGGGTAATGTGTTGAACCCTTAGCTGTGTCATGTGAACGCTGCATCACTTGCCAAAAAAAAAATACCAACTGCTACCTTGCAGATGGTCTTGGCTGACCAAAGGTTATGGGAGCTAACCAAGAAAATACAGCAGGCTGAAGTCAGAGAACACGGGCCAATTGGCGCAAAACTCATGGCACGCAAAACTCAATATTCAATATTGAGAACGAAGTAGAAGATGGCGCGCTGTTTATAAAGAGTCGATTTGACATAGTTCTTATAACTAAATATACAATCATATGCAAACTATATAGTAAAGAGAAAGTAAAAATGTGTATGTTTCATATTTAATGTAATATCTTTCATAACTAGATTTTGCCGGGGCGCCGTGGCGCCTGCGGCGCCCACTTTTTTTAGGGCGTCTACGGCGCCAACATTTTCAAAAGCCCAACTAACTTGTCGTTTTTTTGATAAATACGAACGGTTAAACTTTTTGAAATGTACGCAAAGTATTTAATAATAGGGGTTGTATTTTGCGCACCGATGCACACCAAACAATGACGTCATCATATTAAATATTTTTACAGCGCTCATCAACACACGATTTTTTCAACTGAACTAACTGCTGTAGACTGTCGTACATCGCTCCTCAGCGTTCCAGAGCCAGTGAGTGAGTGAGTGACTTGTACTAATATATTTATTTCGGCAGTATGACTGTTAGTGAATTTACTCGGCAGTATGACTTAATGAATGTACTTTGCAGTATGACTTTCAGTGAATGTACTTCGCAGTATGACTTTCAGTAAATCCTTAATATCAGCAATGTAGTAATTAGAAGGTATTCGATCAAATTCCATTGTGACTATTATTTTTTTTAATATTTACAAGATTAAATATTAATAACAATACATTTACATTGTATCCTTTATTGTAGGGAGCGAACTCAAGTGGCATGCCATTTTAACAAGATACACATGTGTTGTATTTCAAATATGTGAGGCTCATTTGGTACCAGTAAAAAAGGAAGCAATTTTATAAAAAATAAAAAAATGTAATAATTTCATTGTTTTAATAATTATAAAATACAGACATTAAAACTGTTTTAACCCTTCTAAATCTTCTTATTAGCTCAATTTAAGTTACACTCACTGAAAGAATAAAAACAAATTATTAGACTAATGTTTTATAGCATTTTAATTTAATTATAACATTGAGTGTTATAAAAATGAACATCATTTTGTTTATCTCGGTAGATGCGTTTTGTCAAGTATATCGGCACATTAAATACATTTTTTAACGGTGCTTGTTGGTGCAGCACAATCATGTATACAAATAAATATTAAGTATTTGAGTATTTGTTGATTAAATAGAGCATAATAGATTTTAACCACAGTATTGTATATAACATTATTTTTCTTTTAAATATATTATTGCTTTCTACGTTGTTGTAGTACAGAGAATTATTGTTTTTTGCTCTCTTGTAATACAGACGATTAATGCTTTGTAGGCTCTGTGAGTTTATTTAATTTTAATTTCTATGTTGTTAAATGATGATAATGGAAATTGTTTTTCACGTTAGCGATGCACCACAAAGCACCGGTGCTTTTCTTTTTAACATGAAATTTAATGTTCTTTACACAACTTACTTCTGTGTCTCTAAAATATAATAATTATTAATATATGTAGATCTATACATTTTTAAAATATTATTGTTACTCTTTATATGAATGACTTATGTGCCTTTGTTCTATTTTAAACCTTACATAATAAATGCACAGTAAAATAAAATTCCAACGGGAAAAAAAGTTTGTCATATTGTACATATTATGAATTTAAATACAAACTATAAAATGTTTATATATATATTTAAACATTTGTGCTTACCTTACTGTTTGAGTACGGCTGCGATTGTTTCTCCATTTGAATAAAGAACAAGTCTATTCCATTTAAGTGCTACGTCACTTGATCTCGATCCCTATAAATAGGGATATAATGTCAATAAATTGTTAGGATTATCTTATCCCAGATAAAGCCCAAGTCCAATCACAACATACCATAATTTGAACAAATTACTAATCTATAGACCGAACATATTGTAAAACAAACGTGCCTTTGTTGTCTACAAAAGCACATACTTAATATGTTACATAAAATATTTATACATCAGCTTGAAAGGTGTTTACTACAAACAACGCAAGTGTCGCTAAAATACTCTGTAAGCAAACCAGAAAAACACAAATAATAGCAGTTTAATTATATTTTTTAAAAAAATAGGAGATGGGTTATGTCCAGAAATCAATAAATCAAAAATATATAAAACAATAAAAAAGAAGAAAAAGAGTTGTACAGAGTTTTATAAGTACTAAGGAAACTATGGACGGGGTGAGCAATAAGTTAGATTTAAGAATAAACTTTATAAAAAAATTATGTGTGAAGCTCACAACAAATGAAATAAATGTGTTGTTTTCGCTGATTACGTCAATTTATTTTTACTGGTAAAGATATGATAAATTAACGATCCGCTTAAGCGAGGGGAGGGGGGTCTATGGCGGATTAAAGGGGGGGGGGCTGAGCGGGCTAAAGCCATGGGCCCCCAAACTTTTTATATTTATAATGAAAGTGTACAAATGTTTGAACAAACCCTTGAAAATATAAAAAATTAAATAAATTTATATATATTAAATTTACAACTTATCGCGATTCAGTTCTGATAGTTAGTGTTAATAATCGATTAAACGTGATTTAATTGTCTCACTTAATGAACTTAGTATAAATATAGTTTATATATTTCTAAAATCTCCCATTATGAACATGCTCCGCTGGCTGTGTGGAGAGAGTACAGGCGCGTGATGCAACTGGAGTGGGGTTCGATTCCCAGTAGTGGACATTAAAATTTTTCTTTTCACACTCAATTATAACATACCGCAAACACTTCAAACAGTTATTTCTTCGTGTTTGTTTATATATTTGTTTTTCATTATTAATATTTAGTTACAGTCCTATATTAGCTGTTAACATTCATTTGATTTTAAGGGACGCTCGCTGGATAGGGCCCCAGTTTCATTGCAGCCCGGGGCCCTATGCAGTCTTAATCCGCTCCTGGGGGGTAGTGGTAGGGAGGTCATCACAGAAATGTAAAAAATTATAATTGGAAAATATTCCCAGTTTTTAAAAAGCTGTTAACTTATGTTTTGAAAATAAAATTATATAATTAGAAATATTAGCACAGCGAATTTTTGAGACACGCATCTTGGAGTCAAAAGGGTAAATAATTAGAATGACGTATTTGCTAGCAGACCACACGTTGCTGACCCCTGTGGATGGGCACTGACAAGGAAGCTAAACTTAGTAGAATGACGTATTTGCTAGCAGACCACACGTTGCTGACCCCTGTGGATGGGCACTGACAAGGAAGTTAAACTTAGTAGAATGACGTAATTGCTAGCAGACCACACGTTGCTGACCCCTGTGGATGGCCACTGACAAGGAGGTTAAACTTAGTAGAATGACGTATTTGCTAGCAGACCACACGTTGCTGACCCCTGTGGATGGGCACTGACAAGGAAGTTAAACTTAGTAGAATGACGTATTTGCTAGCAGACCACACGTTGCTGACCCCTGTGGATGGGCACTGACAAGGAAGTTAAACTTAGTAGAATGACGTATTTGCTAGCAGACCACACGTTGCTGACCCCTGTGGATGGGCACTGACAAGGAAGTTAAACTTAGTAGAATGACGTATTTGCTAGCAGACCACACGTTGCTGACCCCTGTGGATGGGCACTGACAAGGAAGTTAAACTTAGTAGAATGACGTA